>JANBOI010000032.1:0-28943 GCA_027595825.1 Coemansia biformis
TCCCCAAATTAACGAGTCCAGGGTTTGCTGGGACGCTCGGGTGCGCAAAGGGTGTGCGCCTCTTTTGTGCTTGGCCGCTTCCGCCCTTTGAGCCATCCGCCCATCTTCCAGTTAGAGCACCACAAGCGGCCGGCCAGCGGACAAAGGATGACCCCCGGCATTGCGGCCAACACAAACCCGGCACGGCAAGCGGCGCCTTCCATGCCAACCCCTTTGTGCGGCCGGCCGCAGCGCCCTTTGCGGTTGGTGAGATCCAACACGCTTTCCCAATGGTCGAGGGTGCCGGGTGACAGGAGAGGCGCCATGCCAGCAGGGTATTTCCAGCCTGTGCGCTGCTGCCTGCCTAGGAGTAGAGCACACCGGGCGACACTATAAATTCCCAGCCGCTTGCCCGGCCCTCCCGCTTGCTTTCTTTCGTTCCATCAATCCTCGCTCATTTCCTCTTGCAAACGAGGCGCGTCGACCAATCACTCCGCCATCAGCACGCACGTCGCACTATCAAGGCCATGCATCCAAGCCATGACGATGCCAGCATCGCGAGGGATCTCGAAGTGATTGGAGAGAAAGCGGATTTCGTATCTCAATGCGTGACCAAATATCTGAGTGTAACATGGCCAGAGATGACAGTTGGCATGGAGAGCAAAAACTCCCTCATGGATTTGTGTCAGTATATTGGAAAGACAAATGAAGCCACACCTATAAACGAGTTCAAGTATGAAATAACAAGCGGCATTGAAAATGGCCACTATTGCACGCTCCAGGGTGTTTCGTTTTACCTCAGTGTGGTCGATGGTCAGGTTATTGTCAAGGATTATGATTATATCATCATTTCGTAGGTGTAGCGCTGAAGGCAAGCTTTGGGTTTCCCGAAACCACCACTTTCACTAGTGTAGAAGCTTTAAGGGGACAGGCGTTTCTGCGGAGGGAGTCACTACGTATCGGCGCCATAGCTGCCCGGTTTGGGCAGATATTGCTTACCTAGCCGCGCAGTGCAGAGTCTTGCTCGTTGGTTATGACAACTACGCCATGCTTACAGTAAAGAATATATCTGCCCATCGCCTTTTCTGGCATACTGCTGCCAGCAGTGTCGTCCAGTTGGCTACTCTGCTCGCCACCGTTGCTGACAGACGCGGCTGAAACTGGGTGCGCCAGGTCAAGGAGACGAGGCACCACGAGTCGTTCTTCCGGAGCACGCAGCGATAGCCTTTGCCAATGCTGCAGGAGGCGGGATCATCTCCCGATTGGCGCCATAGCTTCCCGCTTGGAGCAGTTTCGTCCCCGACTTGGCAGCATGACACAGCAACGTAGTACTTTGTCCCGCTACCCGCGTTGTTACACGGACAGCCTACAACAAGGCATTTATTGCCTATGGCATGCGCAGGGGCCACTACTAAACTCGAGCATGTAAGCATGGTAAGCACGGCAAGTGCTGACATGCGGGGAAGCTAGATGGTCTCTAGTAGAGCAAGAGTAGATTCGTTGCAGCGAGGCATCTGACTAAGAAATCCAAGATCGACATACTGAAGGCTACGTGGCCTATCATAGGCACTAACCGAGACCCTGGTGCCGTTTCACAGCGTGGCGGTATCCGGACTAGTCCGGTTGGTCTTTTTGCCCGGCTGCAGAGGTGCCAGCTGGGGGGTGCAAGGGGGCCGTATAAGGCGCTTGCAGCGTGTCTGACGAGGAGGCCATAGATGGCAGTGCGGCAGCTCTAGCTGTATACATTGGCATCCAACACTTGGGTAGTTCCCGCTCCTAGAAATGGGAAGGATGGTCGCTACGGCTCTGTTATCCATGAAAGTGGAGCCACCTTGGCATGCTCGGCAGGACAGTTCGTCTGAGGTCCGCCAAAACGCAGCCCATTGCTCAGAGTCATCTTCCTCGAACTCTTAGAGCCATATTACAGCTATCCAGTTTGCCCCGCGCCGTGGTGTGGGAGTTGCACTTCCCTTCACGTCATGCACTTGTTCTAGGGCTTGCATCTTGCTACGTCAATACTGTGGTAATCCACACTACTTGCACAGCATAGATGTGCACCATGAGCAACGCCAGTCTGAACCTGCAACTGCCCAGCAGCTAGTGCCACGCTCTCAGGCATAGTCTCGCTGGGCCCCCGCACATGGGGCTGATGCCACCATGCGCACAGGCCGCCATTTAACGCGAGGCTCCTGACCGCAGCCATGCCAGAGAACTTCACCACCGCTAGCAACCTCACTAGAAGCAGATTATATTGTCTTCAACTAAGTTTTCGGAACGTCGCTGCTTTGGATCAAGGAGCAAACCCGCGCACGCCCGTCTACAACCTTGCTACAACCACAGGATGCACAAATTCCACATCTGCACGACCTAGCTTAAGGTCCTCGCGCTGGTACGTGATATATAGTGCCTCGTTTTCTGGCCCAACTCGGTCGTTATCACCCCCGATTGTACCATTGACATATACGGTATAAACTTGTAGTATTTCGGCCGTATACACAGTCCGAAGTTCGCCTTTCAGCGTCCCCACATTGGTGGCACTTCCCTCCATGATATCAAATGGTTCTTCTCTCTCAATAGGCTCAGCCATGTTTCGAAACCCGACAACGTAGTATCACGATGATTGCTGGTAGGCGGTGTGCGAGTTTGGGAAGGGCGGCTGATAGAGGAGGATGGTGTGTCGATGAGAGGAGGGCGGACAGAGGATGCGGCCGAGGGCGCACTCCTTTTATTTCATCCGTGCAATAGCTGTATGCCGGCCTGGCCAGCGTGGTGGCCGCCTACCGGCACCACACACCGCTGATGGAAGACGCCCATTGAGCCAAAGAGCGGCGCCGCTTCCTTTGTAGCGTCTGCTAAACCACCCCAATCCTCCCCCTCCTGGCCGCTGCGGCCGCACACATGGTGCGCCCACTCGAAGGTAAACCCAGGGTAATCAGCGGCCGCCGCCCTGCCGAGGCTAGTGTGGAAGCGTAGGGCTCCCTAATGCACGACCGCGCTCCCTTTGTAGCGTCCACCAATCGGCCCCCAGCTTTCCTTCTGCTTGTCGCAGCAGTGGGAGGCGGGAAGCGCCCCAGTCAGTGAACACCACGTGGTCAACCCCAGCCGCCCTCCAGCCGGGCAATGTGCGGGTGGGGCGGGCATCATGCCAGCCCTCCCAACTCGGCGACACCAGCGCTCGAAGGCCCCGCCTTTCCCGTGGCGAGGCCTCCTCGATCTCTCCACATGTCTGAGTTATCTGCGCCATCTCTTTTGCATCCAGCGCCACCGTGTCGTAGTGCGCAAGCCCTACCTGTAGGCCTGGCCATGCTGGCGGCGGTGGCCTCCACTTGTCAAATGTGAAGGCCTACTAACCCGCGAGCTGACGAGATCCAACCTGCCAGACCCGGTTGGCGTGTCATAATCCTCACACCATTTATATGCTGTCTAATTCGCGACGCTGCTTTAGCAAAAACCACGAGAAAACGCATGCTATGCGTTCAGACCGAGTACTTCTACAAGCTTGGTGCGCTGGCGCTGAGCGGATGAATGGGCTGCGTAGCTCCAAGTAAGGTGGATAGCACCACGACCATAGCCCGTGTATCGCGACCACTGCTCGTACATTGTGTGATCATCTGCAGTATGGCGACACACGCGTGCCATGTACAGATCGCCCGAAGCCAGCAGATAGTGCAGAAGCCCGCGGAACTCGTCCCTGCCGCTGTGCAACAAGCTGCCTGTGTGGACGTCCGCAAGCGCATCTGCAAAACCGCTGACCTCGGGCCCATGGAACGCGCGCGTCCACGCAACAAGTCTTGCTAGCCCGGGGTCAATCCGCGCTTGACCGGCCGCAGCAAACTGTAGTGCCAAAATATAGTGGTACTCGGCGATGGCCGAGGTGATCAGCGACCAGGGGTTTCCGACTGAGACTCCATCGCCGTTGTACACGTCTTCAGGATAGCGTCCAACAGCAACGCCAATGGGCACGTTCTGGCCGCTGACCACGGTGCGGATAACCTGATTAACGGCATACAGAGGCTCAAAGGTGCGCAGCAGTGCCAGCACTGTGTCTGCCATATGCGGAGAGCCCACACGATCCACGCCGCCGTGGTGTAGAGCCGCCAGCAGTACCTGGGCATCCAAGTTGGTGCGCTTGCTGCCAATCCCACCCGCATGGTCCAGCGTTGCAACAATATAGCCGCGCCGGCTGTCCCAGAACCTTGGCAACAGCTCCACCTGTATCGCCCTGGCGCTTTCCGTATACCGCTGCGCACGCTCGGCGTCGCCCATTGCGACAGCCATCTGTGCGCCCTCCTGCAGCGCCTGGCACTGCGCGGTCAGTGTGTAGTAATGACGTCCACGCGATTCCTCCCAAATATCGCATCCAACACTAGTGCGCCACATGTCAACAACATAGTCGAGATCGCGTATTGCCACTTTATACGGAGTATCCACGTCCCTGCCGTGTTTGGCCAGATAGCGAGCATACTTTATCAGCGTCCTTGCGCGGATTGCAGGCCCGTCAGTCTGCGGGTTACACCAGCTACCCCGAAACGGCGAGCCATCCATATGAAACTTGGCCTCCCCAAGCCCGTATGTCAGTCCGGTCAGACCTTGCAAGTGCTTGGAGAACCCCACGTAGTCGTCAAGCGTTTTCAGCAGCAGCTGCTTTCTCGTATTGTTTTGCGCGCTGCCCAGCCATTCAAGTACTTCGCTCATCACTAGCCCTGCATCTCGCGTCCATGCATAGTAGTAGTCGGGATGCGCGCGCGATGGTGATGCGCACATGGCGCCTGCCATTGCTGTTATATCGTTTGAGAATGGTGCGGTATTGGCCAGAATCCGCGCCTGTGCGTATTCATCCTGTGCCTGTGCCCAGATACCGACCGCTTGCTGAGCGCTCAATAGCCCAGCATCGTGGCTGTAGTCGCCATGTCCGAACGGCTTCTGCCGCGTGCCGCTGGCGATACGGGCCCCCGCCAGGACCAGGACCAGCGTTACGGCCCACATCACTCGACTGAAGGGGAACAGTGTTCTGTTGGAAAATGAGAAATAGGGTGGGTCAAAGCGCGCAGAGGACCGGGGAAAAAGATGGCACAGACAGGCAGTGAAGGGCCGTCCTCTCCTGTCCATATCTCGTCCCCACGCGGGGGTGGGGATGGTCAGCTCCGCCACCACGGGTCACGCACATGCCATCCGCATTGACCACCCATGACCCGCCAATCTATCAGCCGCCACAGTGCCCCGCGCGAATGGCCGTCCGCAGCACGATCGTCAGCTGCCGCGGCGGAGTGGCATGATCGCCCACGCCGTCGGGTCACCCGGACAACAACAGAGGGCGACAAGGGTTGGCGCCTGAAAGGGGGGCCGTGGCGCAGTCACCCGCCTCCAAGGATCATGACTCATGGGCCGATTGCGTCAGACACCAGACACGCTGCTGGGGGGGGGTGCAGGCCCGAGATCATCCAAGCAAACACAAGCTACGTATTGAGCAGCAAACAACCTACACTACGAGGCACTACCTAGCAGACGCCCCAAACATGCTCTGCCTCACGTCGACTGCCCGGCCTTTTGGCGCGCAATCGCATGGTGTCTGCGTACCGCACGGTACTGATTGAGCAAGTCCGTTTCCGCGCCATGTGTCGAGGCTGCAGGGTATCCCGACATGCCAGCATCGCCATCAGCATCACTGTCTGCGGGCTCATCAGCTGGTGCCCGGCCCAGGTTCAGCTCCGCCAGCTCTCGCAGTAGGCTAGCCGCGTCCGCAGCGCCATCATAGTCATCAGAATCTGGACCCAAGAACATTGTGGTCGGACTCTGACCACACGCGGCCAGCTGGCGTACAAGTTCTGCCACCTCGCTAGGCGGGACACCTAGCGCGTTGTTCAGCTGCGCCCCGGCCCGGGTCTGGTCGGCTGCCGAACCAACAGTTGCCCGGTGTGCAATTCCGTGGTTGTGGTAGTGGTAATGGTAGTGGAGCTGCCGCGCACCAGCACCGCCACTATCAGGCTGTCGCTGCCCCGCCAGCATTGTGGCCGGCGACCATGGTCGCGCTGCAGGAAGTTGTGGTGCGGCAAAGGGCATTGCCGAAATGGATCCAAGTCGGTTGCGGAGAATGGCAAATGCAGAGCTCTGCGGCAATAGCATAAGCAGCCCATATAGCGTGCGCACCAGCATTGGATGGTACTGCGGGTCCAACAATTGCAGTCTTAGGTATGCAAACACCGGGGACTCGATCAGCTGCACAAGCTTGTCCAGTTGCACGAGAAAGCTCACCGTCAGATCCTGCGGCAGCTGTCCAAATATCCCAATCAGCTCCGCTGCCATCTCATAGTGCTGCGACAATAGACACAGCGTTAGACACGCCGCTGGGTTGTGGCTCCACGTACGAAATAGCGTCGCAAACAGCTCGTGGCTTTGCTGGTTTTGTGCCACCCGTCGCTCAACATGGTCCATAGCTCCAACCAGCGCCTCTCGTGTTCGCTCCTTACGCTGCTGTTGCTGCTGCTCCGTCTGCTCCCCCTGTCGCTGCACTGGCGGTATCGGACGCCGACCACCGCTCCTTACGCTCGCATCCGCCTTGGCCCTGGCCCGCTCGCTATCCGCCGTGCTGCTACGGCCTCGGGTCGCGGATGCCCCAGTCGCTCCTGCGCGTGGCAGCGCCAACGGCTTGGGCACACCGCCGCCCGTTGCTGGCCCCCGCGGGAGCTTTGCCAACTTTGCCAGCTGTATCTCTGGTGCACCAGTCACACCGCTGCTCCTGCCCCGCGCGCGCCCACCCGTTGCCACTGTGCCTCGTCCGCGCACAGCCGTGTACCGCCCCGATTGCCCGTGGCCCGGCATTGCGCTATATACCAGCGGTGATGGCCCAAACAGCATCAGCCGAAGCGCCGGAAGCACGGGCATGGACAACGTGATCGCGGCGTTGAAGCGACGCAACATCATCCGCAGCGGCTCTGCCTCGGGTGCTGTGACGAGGATCCAGCTCAGATGCTGCACCATGACACTGACAAACTCTAGGTCATTCGGACCGTCCTCGGCGCTATCGCTGCTCTCATCGCCCTCCTCCTCCGCGTCACTGTCCTCGTTGCCGCCGATCGAAAACACATCACCGCCAGCCGCGACACCATGACCATCATCGCTTCCGACAGCATCAGATTCGTTGTCTGCAACATCGCCATCGTTCCAAGCTGCTGCTGGTGTATCCGCATCATTCGCATCGGTTGGCGCCTCAACGGCAGTAGGGGGCGTGTATCGTGGCAACACAAGCAATTTAGCAAACAACCCAAACACAAGCTGTGGATCAAGCACAACACACAGCTGTCTGATCATCAGCGCAGCACGTGTTTCGAGTAAAGCACGATCAGTGGCAAACATTTGCAACAAACTTCCCAGGAACCGCGAAAGATAAGGCACATCCTGCGGGTTCACATTATACCCTGCCGAAAGTGGTGCCAGGGAATCACTTCCCCGCGCGTGTTGTGAGATTTGCGCAAACAGTTCCAGATCCAACTTCACCACTTGCTCGCTGCTGTCGCCCAGCATCTTTAGCAATACGGGGAAGCTCATGTCATCTGGCGTGAGAATACGCCATGGCGCCTTGCGATGCAACAACAATAGCCAGTGCATTCCCGCCACCTTTGTCGGCTCGTGCACGTTCTTTGCGAATAGCTCCATTATAGATGTCGCCGCATACTCGTAGTTGAATGGCTCCTCCACGACCTCCTCCATCTCGGCCGTGTTGCCGACTTGCTCGCCACCAGCGGGTGCGATGTCCTCCACCGCCGTCATTGCTTCTGTCGCCGCACCAGCCTCTGGGCCATCGACGACGTTTGCTGCCGCATCCGCATCCGTCTGCGTTGTTTCCACTGTCACTTCCTCTGGCGACTCTGATCGTGTTGCGGTAATTGACAACATCGCCGACGCCGGCCCCGAGTCCACGGTTGCCTGCGGCAGCGACCCCGCCCGCGAGCGCGCGCCCGCCGCATCGCCATCGACTAGAGACAACGGACGGTGCCCTATCCCCGATGGCGCAGTGGCAGTCCTCGTAGTCACCGCCGATGAGGCGACCGGCGACAGGGGCCTCGGACGCTCCGCGACACTCTGCCTCTGCACAGCCTGCTGCCGCCGTGGCGGTAGTGCGGGAGGAGACAGCGAAGCCAGTGTCTCTGGGTGCACTCGCGGCACACGTTTTCGCACAGGATCGGGTGCATCTCTCACCAGAGTATACAGGCGGTCACTAACGTCTTCTGCGGTCCGGCGGTGGATGGGCATAGGATGCGATACTGCAGGTAGCACAGCATTGACGAGGGTCGGCACAGCGCCCACAATGACATCCGGACAAAGCCAAGTCAGCTGGAGCATCCACGCAAGCGCCGTCCCCTGGATCTCCTGATCATTGGACTCTATATGCGGGGCCAGAATATCCACACACCGCTTGAAATCAATATCCACGCTCGCTCCCGGCACCAATGCACTACCAACACGCGCCGCACGGATCCGCTTCCTTCGCGCTGCCATACGAAGCTCATCGGTAACGCCATGGAGCTGCCCACTTCCTAGTGCTGATGACATTAGCGATGCTGCGCTGCGGCTCTCCCAGTGCGGTGTCAGCTGCGACCCACTCCGCCGCCGTCCGTCCAAAACGCCCAATGCCGCCGCAGTGGCCGCCGAGGTAGGCGGCGCACGCGAGTGCAACCGAGACGCGGGCGGTGACAGCGCATCGCCTTCTTCAGCAAACCTGCCCTCCGCATGGACATCACTTTGCATGGTCCTCGACCTCGCACGCGCTCTGCTCTCCCCCCACGTATCGCCATCGGTCGATCCATCCTGCCAGCTTGCCGCATCACTATCGGCGTCTCTCAGCTCCACGCACTCTCGCATCTCGCTCAGCATCTCTCCAAGCAAACTCTGCGTCTTGTTGCGCACGTCGTCGTTGGGATCGCTCAGGAACCGAAGCAAGCCATCCAGAAACTCGGGCAGATAAACAATCAGATCCAACCCGGGAACAGAGTCAAGAACGCGAATCCACTCGATCAGATACAGTCTCGTCGAGGGTTTGTACGTATGCATCCGCTCGGACAAGAGCGGCACAAACTTTTCCAGCGAAAACGCCAGCCGTGGGCCCTCTCTCGCTGCCAGCTCAATGGGCCCAGCTTCAGCATTGCCGGTGGCTGCAGCTGCTGCCGTCGCAGGTTCCACATCCTCGTCAGCGCCTACTCCCGCTCCAGAGCTTGGCACCGGATCACCGTCCTCATCCGGGTTCTCATACCAGTCCAAGCACGTAGCCGCCTGCTCTGCCACAATATCCTTTATCAGTCTATCAAGATAATCAGCGCCATCCTTGACAGTTTTGACAGAGTCCGCCGTAACTCGTGCCAACCCATCAAATATATCGTTAAACCAGCGCAAAATATGTCCACGACTGACTTTGGCAACATTATACAACGACTCACAAGCAAAGTACCTCACTTTACTTTCTCCATCCGATAACGCCGATACCATTGGCGGCACCATATGCGGCAAGAACGGCCGGATATTGATATGAGTCAACGCAACCGCCGTCGCCGCCAATGCAACAAGTCCTCCAATCCGTGCCGCCTCTCGTTCTGAAGTTGCAAAGTCTGTTGCCAATTCTGCCACCAGCGCATAAATTTTGTCCTCATCATCCACGTCTAATGCCGATACCACTAGTTGCTCTACTTTTTGTGTTGCTGCCCGCTGCTTATCGTACAGCCTGTCCGAAAGAGCTTTGGCCAAGGCAGGTGGAATCACCGACCCCATGGTCCCCTTGTTTGGACTCATTTCTCGCGAAAAGGAATAACAAAAGGTTACCAGCAGGGGGAGGTGTGAGGGGAAAAGACTGCTCCTGACTCTGTCGCAGACTAAAACTGTCGCTGCTTCAGGTAGAGTCAAACAAGCGTGCCCGAATCCCGCGATTGCGCTCAAGCAGGGGAGGGTTGGGAAGACGCGAAACACAAAGCACACCCACGCGGAGCCTGGAAACGGGGGACGGCAGAACCCCCTGCCACTCACGTGAACGCGCCATCGTGATCACCCCGCCGCTGATATCTGATCAGCCAAAGGCCAGCAGGGGAAAGCTCCGCCATGGTTAATGTGCAGCCCGCTAAGCGGGGCAGGGGTAGCGGGCTTGTGTTGTCGCATTGGTTGTCGGGGGTGGGCAGCTCTGGCATGGCTGTCGTGCGCCACATGTGGACAATGGCATCACGTGGGAAGCCCACAGCTGGGGGGTGTGCTTCAGCTAGCTATCAACAATGCGTGGAGGAACAAAACGAGTTGCTGAAAGTGGAGGTGAGGGAGGAGCACCCCATTCATGACACACAAGCGATGCACGACAAGTGGCAAACATGTAAACAAAACCCGCAATGCTTTATTGTCGCTCCCCTCCTCCTCCTTGTTGTTGAGGTTCTGCACGCGGTAGAAAAAAGGAAGGTGTTGCTGGGTTGTCAACCTGGCCCGCCAAGCACGAACAATGGTGTTGGGGGGGGGACAAGGAGAGATGACCGTGCGAGCATCAGAACCAAAGGGTGGATGGGTGGAAGCTGTGGACGCTCTCACCCCAAGCATCGCCCAAAAACCCCCCTGGTCTCTCTCTTCTCCCCGCCCCACCCCGCCTGCTCTCCTGCCCGCTTAGCCCACTACCGACTCGCTGGCTATTTCCAACCCCGCCATAAATAGGCGGTCCATATATCCCCCCCGCTCCTCCCCCCACCCCCAGCATCCCCAACTTCCGGCACCCACCCACCTTACCCCTCGCCTTTATTTGCCCCTCTATTATTTGCTTGCTATAATCGAGAAACCATGAGCACCGCGCACCAATCCACCTCAGTCCCCGGAGCAACCTCACCAACCATGGCACCAGGACTATGTCGTTCACTAGCAGGGGCGGCCAACATGATTATACCTTGTTCACCAGGATTATCAACAATTAGCATGGGAGACGCGTGTTTGGCATTGACTCGCGGACAATTTGCACAGGAATTTGGCGGGGTACTATTGGATCCAACAACAACCGAAGTATGTTTATTGTTTTATCCCGATACTTCCGAATGGAGATTACCAATGGGTATGCCCGATACCTATGGCAACGTGGTGGACGAGCCTACTAGTATTGTTGGATGCGAGCCCCAAGCACATGCTGCGCAGAGACATATTTCGAATGTGACCGGGTATAAATGCACCCATGTTCACCCCAAAGTTGCCGCGAATACGGATACTCCCTGTGCTTATATTGGTCCGCAAATGGTCGAACCGTTGGCGCTGCAGATCGAGCAGCGTACCATGTCGATTAGTCCGCGGCCCTCGTCAGACACTATGCATGCCATTGCGGGTAACGTTGATGCAGCTGATACAGATGATCAGGATGGATACCAACGATTCACGGCAAGTCAGTTTGTGTTGACCTACTACTATATGGCTTGGTTGACGCAAAGCAGATTCGAATCAAAGGCAGCCACTCATCCTGTGGGCCCCATTGTATCGCCAGAGACTGATAGTACCATTAACAGATTGCCGGCACGAGCGCTCCCGGTGGCCGAGGTTACTTGGTTCAAGATGGACACTGCCGCACAGGTGCTCACCCATGCGTCGGATAAACTTGCTCTGAGGGAGGCTATTCACCGAATGGTGCGACTTCCGGAGCCCACGCTGCCGTTTGCGTATTCATCGGTGTTGAGCAAGGCTGTGCCGCCTGCGGCTAGCGAGTGTGTGACCAGCGATGACCAGCCACTGGTGTCGCTATCGGGCGGTATCCAAAACGCCTCCACTGCCAGCGTCGCCGCTGCCCCTGCTACTGATTCCAATGTTGCAATTGGGAACGACATTGCGCCATTGTCTATTGCTACTTCAGCTGCTACCGATGGTGAGACAAAGGCGGATACTGGATCGCGTGCACTATCGCCAGTTGCACGCAACTTTGATATAATCCGCAAGACCGCCGCATCGCTTGGCAAGCACCGCGGGGTGTTTGGCACTAGACGGATTGGGCAAAGTCCATCGTCTTCGGCAGATGTGTCGTCGGTAACCTCGTCGAATGACCGGCTGCTCCCTGCTGCTGCTGCTGCTGCTGATGCTGAGACTGCTCCAAAGAAGGCGAATGTTGCGAGGGTTCTCTCGATGTTTTACAAACTGGTGGGTGCGCCATCTGCCTAAATCGCACCAGTCCTGCCCCGCTCTCTCACTCTCTTTCCACTTCCCCCGCCTCTCATCCACTATGCTCCAGCACCTCCCCCGGCATTCACAAACAAAGCTTTCCCCTTCCATGCTCTTTTTCTCAGCTGCAGTGCACAAACGCATTATAATACCAGGGGCCGCTCGAGGAAGCAGCCGACGAACTAAAGAAAGAGAAAGCAAAAATACACGACCGCCGCGTCCGTCCCCTGGACTACGCGAGGTGCGCTGGCCGAGGCGGCATATCGGGCGAGTCGCCATACTGGTCGCGGCCTGCGCCGTTGTGGACAGCTCCCTCGCCGCCAATATAATAGTGCGGCTCGGGCATGGCAGCGGCCGTGTCCTTGCTGTCAAAGGCAGCATCAGCCCCGGCCGTGTCCTTGCCGTCAAAGGCAGCATCGGCCGTGTCCTTGCCGTCAAAGCCAGCGGTGCTCTCGGCATCATCCAGCAAGCCAGCGTCGCCAAAGTAGGCCATGTCCTCGGGCGACCACTTTTCGGGGTTGCCGACGCGCGAGGTGCGGTATCCAAAGGCCGCGTATACGATGGCACCGATGCCAAGCCAGATAAACAACCGGTAGATGGTGGGGGCGTCCGACAGCACCAGCACGACGAGGGCAATGATCGCGCCGGGGATGGGAATCAAGAAAGGCCCGCCCGGCACAACAAAGGTGCGAGGCACATCGGGATGGGTGTAGCGCATGATGATGACGCCAATGTTTGCCAGCACAAAGGCCAGCAGGGTGCCAATCGACGTCATATCGCCGAGGATGTCAACGGGCAAAATGGCAGCCAGCACAGTGCATACCAGGCCCGAGACGATGGTCGGCACGAAGGGAGTCTTGAAACGGGGGTGCAGGCGGCCAAAGATGCGCGGGAACAGACCGTCGCGCGCCATGGTGAAAAAGATGCGCGGCTGGGCCATCAGCAGAATCAAGATGACAGAGGTCAGCCCGCAGATGGCGCCCAGCTCGATGAGGATGCGCAGCCAGCGGGTGTGGGGGTGCAGCTCGAGCGCGTGGGTCAGGGGCGACGCAACGCCGAGATCCTTGTACGACGCAATGCCGCACAGAACGGTGGAAACGGCAATGTAGAGCACGGTGCAGATGGCCAGCGATCCGCAAATGCCCCACGGAAGGTCGCGCTGGGGGTCCTTGGCCTCCTGCGCAGCGGTCGACACGGCGTCAAAGCCAATGTAGGAGAAGAACACGCGCTGAGTGCCCTTAAAAACGCCCTTGGCGCCGTACGAGTTGCCCTCGCGCGGCGGCACAAACGGGGAGTAGTTGGAGCGGTCAACGTACTTGCAAGCGCCAAAGATAAACAGCAGGATGACCACGAGCTTGATGACCACCACGGTTTGGTTGAGCCACGACGACTGCCGGATGCCAATGATCAGAATCGACGTCATCAGCAGCGTAATAAACATGGCCGGGACGTTGATGTATGCGCCGTGGTTGACTTTGAACGACAGCGACTTGTTATCCCACAGGACGGGAGCCTCGGTAGTCTTTTTAGTAAACTCGACGTTGAACACGTCCTTGAAGAAGCTGACCACGTATGCGCTCCAGCCAACGGCCACGGTTGCGGCGCCCACCAGGTACTCGAGCATCAGATCCCAGCCAATGATCCAGGCCATGAACTCGCCCATGGTCGCATACGTGTACGTGTAGGCCGACCCAGAGATGGGCACCATCGAGGCCAGCTCCGAGTACGAGAACGCCGACAGCCCGGCCACAACACCGGCAATGATAAAGCTAACAATCACCGCTGGCCCCGCGTTCTCGGCCGCTGCCACGCCGGTTAGCACAAAGATGCCCGTGCCGATAATGGCGCCGATGCCGACAGCCATCAGGTCCAGGCGGCCCAGCACCCGCTTCATCTCGGTCTTGCGGCCCTCGTGCAGAATCATTTCCAGCGGCTTACGCCGCACCATGCGGAGCAGTATGTGCTTCCACAGCGGCACCTGGTGGTGCGAAGCGGCGGTATCCATCTGGAAGGAGCACAAGGATGGGGGTGTGAGAGGGGGGGGGTGAACCGCGGAGCCCAAAGCAGGGAGGGAGACAGAGTATGATCGGGGCGGTGACAGAGGGATGGCCGGGGGGGGGGGGAGTGGCTGGGAAGGGCGGCTGGCTGGCTTAAATACGGCGGGGTGTGGTTGGGGGGGACGGGCGTTCACGCTCAATGGGGGGCATGAGGACAACGATAGCAGCCAGGGCCTGCAGGTTCCGTCCCGTCCACGCCCATTGTCGTCCGGGATGCATTCCATCAAATGTTTCAAGTGCCACTGTGGCCCCCCTTCCGTGTGACCGGGTGGCCAGCCAGCCGCGGGATTGGCCCGCTCTAGGGTGTGTTAGCGAGCAGCTCTCATTTCCTGTTTTGGCCCAGCCCTACCACGCGCCTACCCGCGCTCGCCCTCGATATGGCCACGGATTGGCGGGGGGCAATCCATCCCTACTTGCCCGATTGGTTGCGTTCCTTATAGCGGCCAGGCACCGGTAGCACCACGGACGGCGTGCTTTCCCATCCGCGGAGCATGCCCCTCCCGGCGCTGCTGCCTATTGCCGAGCAGCGCCGGTGGCGGAGGGGAGCGGCCAGCGGAACGATCGACAGTAATTGCGCAGGCGCAGGAGGTGTGGGAGAGGTGGGAGGGCGGCGCGTGGCAATAGCAGCCGGGGGGGGCGTCTACGGCGACGTCTCGTTCATGTACAGCGATTGTCGCGTCCACAGCATGCGTGCAGCCTAAGGCAATTTCCTTGTTTGCGGAGGAGGTCAGCTGCGACGGGCCAGACATCAGTTGGATGAGGGGGGTGGAGCGTGCAACCCTCCCCCAGTTCAGCCATGCCGTGTGTCGCTTGGGGAGACAACCAGAGTGTGCTACTGTGCCAGGCTCGCCGGCTCAACTTCGCCTCTCCCCTCTATCCGTTCCGTAGCCGGCGCCAAGAACAATCAACCCCCGCGCCCCCCATGCTCGTGGCCAAGTGTTCCTTTTCTTGGCAAGCCACCGGCTCCCCCCGGGCCGGAGACAAAAAAGGTCTTGGCGCGCCGAGTGGGACGCGGGACTCCCCCAGCCTGGCTGGCAACCGCCAGATTGGCGCGGCCAGCGAGGACTAAACGAAAGGGGGCGGGGCGATCGGCGGGGACTGCTCGTGCCGACCAAATGAGCCGGGGGCTCGCACCGGCCGAATGAACGGGAGCCGACCCACACGAGCGGATTGCCTTTGGCGGACAGCAGGCACGTGTTCCGAGTAGGAGCGGCTCTGGCACATGCCACCACACCGCCTCTCCCAACCATCCCAGCCGATTCAGTCCGGCGAAAACAGGCAATGGCCGGGGGGAGGGGAGACAAAGTTTACCACGCACCCTGTCTGCTTCGGAGTCGCACTGGTGAGGATGCCTAGGCAGCCCGTGGTGCACAGCGCGGCGGTGGAGGGGTTGGCAACCTACACCGCCATGCCTATCCTCTGGACGCGCCGGGCTGGGCCGGTGTTGCGAGGGAGGTTGCCTTTATCATGCAGAACTCTAGAACAAGAAACCCTCTGGAAGCTACTCTCTCGCCGTTGATAACTCGCCGTGCGCCTCATGAGCTGCTCGTTGCGCAGGCCAACAGAGCCTTGGCTATCCACCGGGTGGTGCCCTGGCCTGGTAGAGTCTCCGGCTATGCAGCGGCGTTGACATATGCCGCTGGTGCGAAGCGCCACTTGTCCACAGCACCCGATCCGGATACGACCCAGATCACAGCGCTTTGGAGGCAGAAAGGCCCCGTGCTATTTGCATATGAGAACTACCAATATACCTGCAGATAGCCAGCCAAAGTCCCCACTAGTGCGAGGCACTTACTCTGCGGGACAATGGCAAACGCGTTCTGTTTCCCGGGGTGATGCAAGAGAACCTGGGTACCATCGAGGCTGCACGCAGTTAGGATCGCCCGATAATACTCGTCTCCATAGGTATGAAGGGGCATTGGAATTTTTCGACTGTCAACTTCCTTGTCCTGACCATCATAAACAGGAATGATTATCTCGTCGGACATCGTCTCTGCTTAGCGTATCCCGGGTGTTGATGAGTGTTGGTGGTTGGTTGCGCAGTAAGCAGCAAAGGCCGGGAGTCGGTGGTGATGCGATGGTGGTTGATGTGATGTATCATGGCCGAGGAGGGAGGAAGGAAAAGCCAGGAGATTTTATACCCCGCGGGCACAGCATTGCAGACGGAGGCCAAGGGAGGGGCGGATGCCTCCAGCCAGCGCACAACACTGCCAGCCCCGCACTAGTTGGATGACTGCTGGGCAATCAGGCAGCGGCGGCCAGCTGCACACATTGGTGAGCTCGAGGAGTGCGCATGGTGCCCGTGTGCCAGCTGCTCCCCCCTGCGCTGCGGCATGACTTGCTTTGCCTGGATGTGCAAAGGCGGCTGCCGCACCAGCTGGATGGGCTGGCATGATGTGCGGCCCGGCATCCGTCTCAACCCGCGTAGATGGGAGACGCTTTAGTGAAAAGCGGACACCCAGACACCCACATTAGAAAGGCTGCCGCGGCTCCGTATGGACGCTTTGCACCTTGCGCCGTTCGTCCACAAAAGAAGGTCGATGGGCGCCGGCTCCCCAACACCCCCCCCCCGCCCGCACCAAGTCACCACGCCGTTTGCCGGCGCGACATGTGGCCCCGGGGGGTGCCCGCTTCAGGCAGCACGGCGAGAGCGCCCGCCCACTGCTTGCCTACTCGATTCACACTCCTCCACACTGCACCCACGCCGCCGGCCGCTGCACACCGCGTGATGGCTGACTGCCGCCCGACCCGCTTTTTCGTGGCCGTTGTGTGCGTCGAGGCGGCCACCCACGGCCGCTACGTGTTTGGGGCAAAAAGTGGGCCCCTTTGCTGAGATAGCGGCCGCCTTTACAATGGCATCGCCCATGGGCGTTGCTGGAAGAGGAGCCCGCTTAGCCGCCCTTCCAACCCCGACTCACAATGTTGGCGGGTGTAGCAGCTGGTGCCTACGCCCAACTACCAATGCCGAACAGTGGCAGTGGCCGACGCTGCTGAGTGAGCGGGCCACACAACTATACAGGCTAGTAAAGCTAAACTACAGCGCCCCTACCTACTCCTCCCTCCTGCTTTTTTTCAGCTGGCGTATAGGCGGGCAGCCGGCACTACAAACGGCTATTTTAAAAAATCATCCTCTGCTCCCTGCTTTCCTCCCCTCCACGATTCCTCCACCTTGAACCACTCCTGGGCACAACCCGCTTTTTCCTTTACTTGCCACCACACTCAAACAGCCGCCCAGCGGCACACCTACGCACGCGAGCCCTCGTCGAACACAGCCTAGCTTCTATCAGTAGCTCAGCTCACTACAAGCATGGCTGCGTTTGGTTATGGAAAGCCCTTTATCGTTGAAAAGGCACAGGAAATTTATGATGCGATTACATGGAAGCTTGTCATAAGGGGGATAAATGTGGATCCAAGTGCGAATAGCCTCCAATACCTTCTTGAAGCGCACCCCATTGAAAGATCTGGAAGCGACAAGCTCAGAACGTACCAAGGTTATTACCCATATACGACAGCTGACAACACGGCGGCAGTGATTCATATGGGTATCGCTGTAACCTATTCTTCCATAGAGTTGTACTACGAAAATGGTGCTGACATTGTACCTATCACCGAAATTCCTATTACTTATCCGGTCGGCTGACAATCACATCCAAGCCTTGGGCTCGTCATTTCCACAAGTGCATCCTCACTCGGCGCAAGCTGACTAGCGAGTCCAGGCCACGGGGCCTGTCAGTTCCGCCAACTCAGCCCCGGTCCTGAGCCTTGGCAGAGCAAGGAGGTTGCTTTGCCAAAGGTCCGTACAAGCACAGCGTCGGAGCCGCAATCTCGGCAACCCGGTACCGAGCCATCAAATTTCCCTCCTTTCTTGGTTCCCCCCGCTTCCCCCTTCTTGCTTCGACCTTTGTCCGCTCCCAGGGCTTTGCGGCGAGGCCGCCTCCGCCTGCAGCCAGATCCTGCGGATTTCGGGCATTTGCAGCGCGGTTGTCGGCCACATCTTTGCATGTTCTCAGGACCTAGTTTCTGGACCCTGTTCCCAATCCAACAAAGTCCGTTCCCCGCTCCCGTTGCCACCATCAGGCTTCACAGCCCGCCTCTTCGTTGGCTGCACAAAACACAGCCAACGAGGTGACAAATTGGTAGAGCCATCTGGAAACGTAGTTTAGCAAGCTGGTCTAGGTTGAAAACAAGGCAGGGAGACGTTGCTACAGATGGGCGCCATCTGCTGCTCTATCAACAAGTGGACACGTCACTGCTCCACCAGGACTCACTACGCAACACGGCCACAGCCGCTCTCTGCACCCCGGCGGTCTTGGCACAATATACTTGTCGCTACCAAAAAAAAATCTATCAACAAGTGGAGCCTGCCGGGCATGGCCGGGGCCGGAGCCGGAGACGGCCTGCCACTGCAAAGTTTTGAACCACGGAGGGGGGTTGTGGGGGTGATTTGTTTGCTTGACACAGGATTGCGGAGATTGCAACCATGGCGCTGAGTGTAGACGGATCATCGGGCAGAACACTTTTCATGCTCGGCAATGTTCCGGGACGGGAATGCTTAAACGGGACAGGGAGTTCATGATCTGGATACAATCGTCAGCCAACACCTGGCACAAGCGAGCCACTAGAGGGCTCTATTAGCTTAATGCAGACGACCGTGGTCACAGGTGTCGCAGTGCACAGCAGCAAGAGTAGAGCGGAATAGAAGTGTGCAGCCTGCTTTGCTGTTCTGCGCCGATAGGGCATTCCCCCTGGCCCACATGCCGCGCCGGGGAGCGGCGCGCCGTCTAGGCGTGGCCAGCCGGTGTTGGGGCTGGCGCACTCGGCCTTCTTTGTGGACGAACGGCGCAAGGTGAAAAGCGTCCAAAGGAGCCGCGGCAGCCTTTCTACGTGGACACCCCCAGCGGACGCTTCCCGCATGCCTGCCCCAGCACAGTTGGTCGCCTCCGTCCTCCCCACCTGTCGTTTGCCTTTGCCGATGGCCCGCCTTACTTTCTGGGGACGGATGTCGGGCCGCACAGCCTGCCAGCCATCCAGCTGGTGCGGCAGCCGCCTTTGCCTACCCACACAAAGCGAATCTCACAGCGATGGGTGGGGCATTAGCATTGCGGACGCCATGCGCGCTCCTCGAGCCCACCAGTGTGTGCGGCTGGCCGTCGCTGCCTGACTGCCCAGCAGTCAGCCAACTAGTGCGGGAGGGGGTGGCAGTGCTGCGCTCAGGCTGGGTGAGGCCTCCTCCTCTACCCTGGAGACCAGCTGCACAGCGACACGAGCGGCTTTATAATCTCCAGGCTTTTCCTTCCTCCACCGCGACCCCTCTCCACCCATCAACAGATCTCCAACACACTGTCCTCCTACATTGCCAGCTTCTGCTCAGCCTACAACACGCCCGTTCAATTAACATGTCGCACGTGCCTGTATTAGACATTCCGCTTCTCAACTCTTGTGGCGAGTTTCTTACCACGATTAGTGTGTCGGATGCTCATGACACGGACATAGAGCAATACAAGAAAAACGTTATAGCTGGCTGTGTGATACCTGCACACCATAAACTCATGTACAACCCTGCATCAGGACAGTTCGCCGTTGCCCCGTTTAACTTGAGTTTCAATGGCGAAGATGCCCTGGCTCAATACACGATGATTGCACACAACATTTAAACAGAGAGCGCCGGCCACTGATACAACAGTACCAAGACATGTGTCGCGGCGGGATCAAGTGCCGCGGACAAGTGATGCTTCTGTCACGCCACTGACACTAAGGCGGTTACTAGCGCTCATTTGGCGCATGCTAGCATAGCTTTGCATATAACCCCCCTGGAGTTAGCCATCTAGGGGGTAACCAGTACTGGGTTCTGTCTAACAGCTTCCTACCATTTGCACAAGGCAATGCTACAAATTGAGGCCAGGGAGCATTGCTACCAGTGCTCCAAGAGGACACCTGGGACATAACCAGGTCAAGACCATCCGGTGGATGCCCAAGTCGTTGTTGGCAGCCCAAGGGTGTTGGCTGGAATTCCAGCCTGAGATCTGATGGACCAAACCGGCCACGCTTCCCATGCTTCGTGGAGGGGGCACATCCCTGTTCCGCATCTTGGCAGAACATGGAACATCTCTGACGAGATAGAGAGAAAGTAGATTCATTGCAGCGAGACTCTTAACTAAGAAATCATCGAGGTCCAAGGTCGACATGCCGAAAGCTACGTGGCCCATCATGGGCGCTACCAGAGACCCCTGCGCCGTTCCACAGTATGGCGGCATCCAGACTAATCCGGCGGGTCTTGTCCGGCTGCAGAGGTGCCAGCCAGCCGGGTGCAAAGGGGCGTTATAAGGCCTATGCAGCGGGTCCGAGGAGGAGGTTGTTGATGGTGGTGTGGTAGCTCTTGCTGATGTCGTCTCGCCGATTCTTTGTCGCTCTTGGCCAGTGCGGTAAACCGTCGAGCAGCTGAGGAGGCCACTCCCTCGGCAACAGGGCCCCACATATCCCCTCAAACAGGTAGCAGCCGTGGGTGGTTGCCTCGGCGCACACAACGGCCACCAAAAGGCGACCGGGCGGCAGTCAGTCATCACGCGGTGTGCTGCGGCCAGCAGAGTGGGTGATGTGAGGAGCGGTGTGGATCGAGTTGGCAAGCAGCAGGCGGGCATTCTTGCAGAGCAGCCTAAAATAGGCATCCCCGGGGCCCAAGCCGCGCCGGAGAGCGGCGTGGTGACTTGGTGCGGCCAGCCGGCGTTGGGGCCGGCGCCCATCGGCCTTCTTTGTGGACGAACGGCGCAAGGCGCAAAGCGTCCATCCGGAGCCGCGGTAGCCTTTCTACGAGAGCACCCACTGGCGCATTTTTTCCGCACAACCACCCCGTGTCGCCGCTGACTGGGACGGATGCCGGGCAGCACTTCCTGCAAGTCGTCCAGCTGGTGCGGCAGCCGCCCTTGCACATCCAGGCAAAGCAAATCATGCCGCAGCGCGGGGAGTGGCGGGCATACGGGCACCATGCGCGCTCCTCGAGTCCACCAGTGCGTGCGGCTGGCCGCCGCTGCCCGACTTCCCAGCGGTCATCCAGCTTGTGCGGGGGGGGGGGGAGTTGGCAGTTCTGCACGCCCACTGGAAGAATCCGCCCCTCCCTTGGTCACCATCGACACTGCTGTGCCCGCGGGTATATAATCCCCTGGCTTTTCCTTCCATCGCCGCGACCCCTCTGCCCACCAACAAATCTCCAACACACTGTCCTGCTACATCGCCAGCTTCTGCTCAGCCTACAACACGCCCGTTCAATTAACATGTCGCACGTGCCCGTATTAGACATTCCGCGTCTCAACTCTTGTGGCGAGTTTCTTGGCACGATTAGTGTGTCGGATGCTCATGACACGGACATTGAACAATACAAGAAAAACGTTAAAGCTGGCTGTGTGTTACCTGAACGCCATAAACTCATGTACAACCCTGCAACAGGACAGTTCGCCGTTGCACCGTTTAACTTGAGTTTCAATGGCGAAGATGCCCTGGCTCAATACACGATGATTGCACACAACATTTAAACAGAGAGCGCCGACCTCTGATACAGCAGTACCAAGACATCTGTCGCGGCTGGATCGAGTGCCATGGACAGGTGGTGCCTCCTACCATTTGCACAAGGCAATGCTGCAACTTGAGGCCTGGAGGGGCATTACTACCAGTGCTCCGAGAGGACACCTGGGACAGACCCAGGTCAAGACATCATGCGGTGGAAACCCAAGTACTTGTTGGCAGCCCAAGGGTGTTGGCTGGCGTTCCAGCCTGATACCTGATGGACGAAAAACCGGCCACGCGAATGCAAGGGGGTTTAGTTTGTCAAAAGAACACCACAAGAGAAGAAATAAAGGTCGCTATCGTTTACTTGCTGCACAGTATCAGGTTGGACGCATGTACCTCTGCAAAACCTGCTCCACTCGGCTAATAGCATCCTGGGTGGATAGTCTTAGTTGCGACAGATTATCCTGCTGCGCATCAATTCTTCTCACTTGGGTTTCCAGCATATCCAAGACATAGCGACAGGCTCTTTCGGGCTCGACACTATCATTTGGACTAAACCTTCCCAATGGAGTATCCTGTCCGCCACCAGCATTTACGCATCCACCAACGGGCTGCGGAGGCAACGACACAACCGACCCGCGTCCAGCCAAGTTATTAGTTATTGCTGTTGTTGGTGCCGAGAGTACCTGGATACTGTGCCGTTGGTGGATTGGGAATTTGGAATCGACCGCAGTTGCTGATACGCTACCCGCGCCCACCGATGGTGCCGTCGGTGTATTTGGTTGCTGCGCCATTGCCGCTCCCACCGACAGCATGTGCGCCTGCATTTGCGGATATGATGTGCGCCGTGACGGAGAGTATCTTCCATGGTGCCGGCCATCAAACGCCGACAGCGAACAGGGGCCCGATGCCGCCGGATACAGCTCCACCGGCGACAGCTTTTGCGCATGCATCGGCTGATGGTTCGGATGCTGGTACGGATGGTGTTGGTGGTGGCTGTGTGTCGACCGGAACTGCGGCTGCGGCCGCATAATCGGGCCTCCTCCGTGGTGGTTATAATTACCCGAATACAAATGCGGCGCCAAATTAGGCTCCGACATACGGTGATGAGCAAGAGGTGGCGGCGGCGGGCAGTTGCCTCCACCACCAGGCATTCCGTTGTGTGCTCTCGACACTCCGCCAAACGAATACGAGTTCAAATCTTCGGAACTCCCGCCCGCATCCAACATCCGCTGCGGCTGACCGGCTGACTGTGGCGGCTGCGGTGAATAAACTGGCGATCCGCTACTGCCGCCCCCAGCACCACAGCTCATCGCCATATCCATAAACTGAGCATCGCCCTCGACTATTGCCGCCACCTCTTTGAAAAAGTCAAACGTCCACCGCGCTGCTCCCTTTTCCTTGTTGTGCACCATTACATCCTTGTAGTCGCTCAGCACTTTACCCCATCGATCCTACATACTCGCAAGTTGAGCCAAGAGAGGCCCGGGGGGCGGAGAAAGAGTCACACTGGGCGGGTTTTGCTATTAGTCGAGTGCCACCCGCTGAATCCCTCCCCTCTTTGTGCGTTGTGGATAATGCCAGTACCAAAGCGGGCTGTGCATGATGCAAAGGGGGAGGAGGCGCCTCCCCCGGGGGCGAGACAACGCAACAACAATCCCAAAGGGGCAACAAAGCAGGGCCATTGCACGAGGGAGGGCGGCAGCATGTCCAGGGTGGCTCATCTCCATTTTGCCCGCTTTTGGCAGGGAAAAGAATAGAAGCACCCAGGGGCGCACAGTTGCAGCAAACACAATATGGCGGGGGCGGGGCTGCCGATATCCACACCCCCTTCTGGAAGTAATAAGGGGGGTGTCTCGGCATGCGACAACACACAAACAAAGGGGCGGGGGGAGGGCGGACCGCAGGGCTCTCCCACGACAGCCTCAGTACCAGGACAGCCGAGGCCGAGAGGAAGCACGGGATGGAAACAGGGGAAGTGACCACCACCACCACCAGGGGAAACTTGGTACGCAAGAAAGCAAGACAGGACAAGGCCAACATACCTGTGATGCCTTTTTCGACCGTCCAGGAAACTGGCTCGAATGCTCCTTGTGTATGCGGTGCCAAATATTGCTCCGCTCCTGGTTGGTTTTACATCTCTTTAGCGAATCGTAATGTCTCCCAATGGCTCTTACCAACGACAGCGTTTCATCTCTACTCCAATTGCGCGCCACTTTCACCGCATCCGCCAACACCGCCATAGAAATGTTTTGTTGGTGCAATCCCGCCGACTGCGCCGTCTCCGCGCCACTTGGCGATGACACTCTAATTGCCGCCAGCGACAATTCCCCCGCCCTTCCTCCATGATCCGGCGAATGCCCCTTTGCGCCCGACAGTGCCGGCGCCATCATGGCCGGCAGCACTCGGTGCTCGCTGCTCCCATGCCCCGCAATCTCCGCCAGGCTGCGGATAGGCGGCAGCGCTCCGTTGCGCGCATGCTTCGCCGCCGACTGTGCTTCGCCTGGTGGCAGCGGCAGATCCAACGACCGCTTCCGATACGCCATGTACATGAAGGCGGCGGAGTGAAACTGAGGGGGTGGGTGAGAGAGTGAAGGGTTGCTGGACGAGCGGGCCCGGTGGGGAAGAGTATCCGGCGATTAATACGGCGAGCGACAGCGCAAAAGAGGTGCTCCAAAAGCCCACTTCCTTTCCTCCAGCGGCGGCGGCGGCGGCGGCAACGGCAACGGCAGGGTGTTTGCACGAGGATGTGCGGATGCTACAGTCGTGGGAAGTGGACACAGCAGCGCGACAGGGGGGAATCTGCGCGGCGACCGTGCAGGATGCAGCCAGAGTCAGCAACAGGTGTGTTCTTCGCTTGCAAAGGAACAGCAGCGCAGGCAGAAAGAGGGAGAGGATTTGCACCCTACATCGGATTCGGGGAGGCGGGGACGGGATGTGCGTGCGCGGCGACAGAACGAGAAGGGCGTCTCCCCCCGCGGAGTCAAAGCCGCGCCCCAGGGGGCTGGGACACGCGCACACGCCCGTCGCCACCCGCTGCCACGCCTGGCCCGCGTGGGAGGGGGGCTCCCGCCCGCCGCCCGCGAGCTTGTTGCCGGTCCCGGTCCAGAAGGCGGGGGGACGCCAGGGCCCACGCGGTTCCAGGGACAGGGGCGGGGGGAGGCGCGCCCGTGGGTAGAAACAGAATGGCGGGGGTCCGGCCACCCGAGGCAGCCGCGAGCGGCCGTCTGCTGGCCAGAAGCAGGTGGGGAGCATGCGTACCGGCAAGGGAATGGGCCTTTGGGCGGGAGAGGTGGGGGAGCAGCTGAAGCAAGAAACCGGCCTTCTCCCAGGATACCAAGGCAGCGAGCGATAGGGCGGGAGGCAAAGAAGGAAGAGAGGGTCTGGGTGGCCCTCGCCTCCACGACGCGCAGAAAGAGGCGGCGGCGGCCGGGCTTGCGCAGGGGAGGGGCCCATCCGCTCTGCTCGCACGCGTGGCCACAGGCCGGATCCTCGCGCAGGCGCCCCTTCCGGGGGGCGGGCGGGGGGTGCCCTCTGTTGCAAAAAGCCTCACGGACAGGCCCGGTAATAACCCGCCCCCCGTTGTTCGCCTCAACGGCAGAGGAGGCGCCTCCTCCCCGTTTAGGGCACACGCGAAAACAGGCAACATACATCGCGATGACCGCTTGCGCGGCACCCAGCCCACCCCACCACCACGCGCGCGTGCAGCGGCGGATGGGCAGGCATCGGCAGGAGTGTCTGCCGCCCATCCCGTTCGCGCGGATCCGCAACATGGGGTGGGCGTGACCGAATTGCGTGCCGCCCCGGCCGTTTGCGCAAGCCAAGCCGACGCCCCCCCGAGCCACGCCTCCCCCAGCTCGCCCAAGCCCGCGCCGGCCCATCCAATTGGGTCTGCGGCATGCAGCAGGGATCGGCTTCTGCAGGCGTCGCGGGATGGGCGGCGATGAGAGCAGCGGCCGCCCAAATGCGGGCGTGCTGCGCTCCTCCCATGCGCTGAAGGGATTTTCAGCGGTAATTTTCAATGAACATCCGAACGGGGGGCATATATATGCACCTGCAGGTTTGCGCTGAGCGAAAAGGGAATTTGCGCTGGGTCAGAAGCAGGTTTGAGGGATCCACCCGCAGGACCCGCCTGCGCCCGCCCCTCCCAGGCGGTGGGGCGTCGTGCTCCCCTTGCTCCCTCAACCCTGACGGATCAGTAGCGCGCTGATCCAGTCGCGCTCCTGCCCGCCGCCGCGCACATGCCCGCTGCGCCTGGCCGGGCGGAGGGGGGCAGTGACGTGTTTCTGTTTTCCGCATCATGGGACGGCTCGCGCCACACCCCATACTCTTGGGGGCCAGCCTGATGCTGCCATCTTGGCCGCCCTCGCAAAAAAGTAAGGACGCCGCCACTGCCCACCCCCCTTTGTCGCTTGGCTTCTTGTCCCGCTGGCCTCCCCACCTGCACTTGGTTCCCGCGGAGAAATGGATCGGCCGAGCTATGTCAGGGATAGACCAAACGCAGAAGCGGACAATGCCGATCTGTACCACAAACCCTCTAGCAATTCGGCAACGGTTGCCAAGCACTATAACGAGATTCGCGAGCTAGGCGTTGAGGGGCGGCTGTATACAAAGATTACCGGGCTTCGACTATTCAACAACTGGGTCAAATCGTGTCTGATCCGGCAGTATACGAAGCGCGGAAATAAAGTGCTCGATCTGGGGTGCGGCAAGGGGGGAGATTTGCGTAAATGGAGCATGTCGAATATCTCAGAGTATGTTGGAATGGATATTGCAGATGTGTCGGTTGGCCAGGCGCAGAGGAGATATAAGGAAATGAACAACAATAGATTCGAGGCTAGGTTCTACGCGCAGGATTGCTATGGAGAGCCGCTGGAGAAAACGCTGCGACCTGTGGACTATAAAGCCGATGTTGTTAGCACGCAGTTTTGCTTGCATTATGCTTTTGAATCCGAGGCAAAGGCGAGGCAAATGATGGCCAACGTATCAACGCATATGGAACCCGGCGCCTATTTTATGTGCACCATTCCCAATGCCAACTGGCTCGAGTAAGTAGCTCGCTGCCCCAAGCGGTGGGGCGGCAAGGGCGTGTTTATGTTTGGTCCACTATGCTAACCTTGAATCCCCCCTTCCCTACCGCCGTTGGTCCGTGTGGTGTAGGAAAAAGCGTCGCGTGCTGGGCGACAGTTTCGGCAACTCTGTCTACCGAGTGGAGTTTGCCCCAGGCAAAGCCACGAGGTTTGGCACGGCATACTCGTTTTCCCTGGATGAAGCGGTCCAAGATTGTACAGAGTACCTGGTGCATATGCCGTCGTTTGTTCAATTGGCAGGGGAGTACGGATTGGAGCTCAAAGACTGTATTGGTTTCCATCACTACTATACCCAGCAGATGCAACGAGACGATGCTACTGGTCTTTTCTGGCGTATGCGTGTTATTGATGAGGAACGCCCAGAGATTTCAAAGGATGAGTGGGAAGCCATTGGCATCTATCTAGTCGTTGTGTTTCGCAAAATGCAATAGGAGTTCCTCCCTCCATTCTTTCGAGCTGCTTTCCGTTTCTTTCAGTGTCACCACTGGAAATACTGTCGTAAAGGCCCTACTTTCGCTACTCGTGAAGCAGATTAATAGCGGGCCCAACAAAGACGAACCAGCGCATCGTCCGAAACTGGGCGGTGGATGAAAAGATCAAGTTTCTGCATGCTACTCCATGCGTTCCCGGTCCCTGCGCTCCGCAGCAAGTCCAGCGCACGCTCCACGCAGGAGACGGGGCCAGCAGAGTAGAACACGGTCATGCAAAGGGACCGGGCCATGCACGACACGCCCAGATCAGCAACAAGCCCGGCATTAGTGGTGAGCACAGGCCTGGCGCTGGAAGCGCAGTCGGCATCCGCGCTCTCCTCGCACCACACAAACTGTTCCCGGTAGACAATGGGCAGCGCAATACACGGCCACCTGCGGCAGATCGAGAGCACCGGATGCGCCTTTTCCCACAGCCCCCGGGTCGGTTGCGCTGGCCGTTCGACGAGGCCGATGACAAGCGAGAGCACCTCGTCGGGCAGGTCGTTGATGTGCATTGTTGCTTTTGCGGGTATGCCGCTGGCATGCAGGATGGCGCAGAGTGTGCTTGGCGAGGAGTTATAGGCAGAATGGAGTCAAGGTAGGGTGCGGGAGAGCCGCATGAAAGGAAGAGTAAAAGGTGTGCTTTGCCAAGCCGGAGCGTGCCTTGAGGAGAGGAAGACCAAGCAGCAGAATGCCCACCGGTGCCTCTTGGAGTTAGCCAACAAAAGTTGGCCCGGTAAAGGACTCGAGTGCGTATAATGAAGCGGCCTCGAGCCGACAACAGCAGCTGCCACACGAGCCCTTCAAAGGCCCACACAGAAGCTCCAATGGGCTAGACTAGCCCGGAACCAATGCGTCCAAATGTGCCGGATAATCGGCGAGACCCTGCGAACATCCCCAAATTCCTTGGCGTAGTTTACGAATGTGCTGACAAAGCTGTCGTGTCCACTGATGGTCGAGCTGTCACCAATGACGCAGAGGTGCCGGCGGGCCCTGGTGACAGCAAAGTTTATCCTGTGGTAGTCGCTGAGCGAGCCAATTCGCTGGGCCGGGTTTGATCGCACGAGCGAAATGATGACGGCCTCCTTTTCTCCGCCCTGGAAACTATCGGTCGTGTGAATGTCAACATCCGGGTACTCACTGCACAGCTGCCGAAGCAGACGGACCTGCGCATTGTATGGCGCTATAACCCCAATGTCCTTGCCATGCACACCAGCCGCGATCAGGCGCTAAACATGCTTTACAACTAGCTCTGCTTCCCCGCGGTTGAACTTGGTCTTGGCTGCCTCGAAGATACGCCTGCAGTTGGCAAGTTCAGCCAGCTCAACCTCCACGGCGGACTCGGCCATGCCAGCACCGCTGGTGTCGATGAATACAAGCGGCCTGATGGTGTCGGGCGACTGTCTGACATGCGGCAGGTCGCTGAGGACATGGTCAGCTACCGAAGGGTCAGCCACCAGCTGGCCGCCATATATCTCTGTCGACGACGGCTCCATGACACACGCATTCATCCGGTACTGGATCTGCAGCACGTGGCAAGCACTGTCACCAATCATGTCTTTGACACGCTCAAACATGGTTGATCCTCTGACTAGGTAGGTTGCCGACCCACGGGCAGTCTCGCTGGCATGCTGGTTTCTCGCGGGGCTCGTTACCATCGGGCACAGCTGGTGTGGATCACCCGCCAGGATGAGCTTGGG
>JANBOI010000033.1:0-28696 GCA_027595825.1 Coemansia biformis
GCTGGGCGGCGGCTGGGCGGCGGCTGGGCGGGGGGCTGGAAACAAGGAAATAGATGAGGTGCACTGACGAAGGGGTTGCCCACCACAGGCGCCCGCGAGTCGCTCTTTATATGGGCGGCGGCACCACGCCCGCCCCATCACGCGGCGCCTTTGGCTGCCCCGCCCAGTTTAACCAAGTCTCGCCCGCCCATCACGCGGCGCCTTTGGCTGCCCCGGCCAGTCAAGTCTCGCCCTTGGCAGCGCGCCTTGTCGCCCGGGCTTCCCCGCCCCCGCACTCAGCTGCCGCGCGTGTGCGTCGGCTTGCATGCGCCTCGTTAATTCCGGAGCGCGCACGCCAGTGCCCGGCCACAAAGCCCCGCCGGCAAGCGCCGCGCGATTGGCCGGCGGAGCTGGCCAACAACGCCCGGGGGAGCCGATCCACGCACGGATCGCCCTGGCGTATGCGCCCAGCGCATACGAGCTGGGCGGGTGTCACAGACAGATGGACCGGATGCTGCAGGCTCTGCAGGCATGGCCACCGCCCCGACCCTCGCCGTGCAGCTGGTCTGCCGGGCAGCCGGTGCCGCCCCTGCTGGCGCCGCGGGGGTCAAAATGCTTGGTGTGCCTTCCCACCGGGCCTCATCCAGCCCGACGCGCCAGCCCGATGCGCCAGCCCAATGTCCCAGCCCGACATCCAACTGAGCGTGCAGCTGGACATCCGACTGAGCATGCAGCTGGACATCCCGGCCGGCCCTCTGCAGGCGTCGCCGGTTGTTTTCTACGCGATCGCCTCCATGGCTCGTGAGCCGCTGCGCCTGGATGCGCATAGGCGCGTGGGACGCCCATCCCTTTTAAACATACTGCGTTTGGTCTCTCAAACGAGGCACAACAAGTCAGCCAGCCGCCAAGGAAGCCCCGTTCTGGCCTTCAAAGACGGCTACAGATCGCTCGTGGGCGGGCCCTCAAGCGGGCGGGCGGGCTTCAAAGAGGACCGGCAATCGCTCACTCGTCGGCTGATCCGTCGCGTGGGTGGTATTTGATGCCGCTCCGGGCCAGCGCGTCTTCGATATCCTCTGGGATGCGCCCCGAGACGTGCGACGCGTAGATGCCCGGCCGGTAGCCGCCCACGTGCGCAAACTTGCACACCCAGCTCTTCTTGGGCTGGAACACGGCCATCATCCCATCGAACGTGCCGCTCGTGCAGTCGGCCACCACGTCGTTGTGCCGCGCCATCTTGACGTATTGCTCGCAGTTTGGGCAGCCCATGTCGCGGAACGTGTGGTGGTTCTGGACAATGCCGCATATCAAGCACGCGCGCAGCTGCCGCTTGTCCTTGGGTACGAGCGACGCCATCGCGAGGCCGGGCCAGCGCAGATTCCTCCTCGCGGGCCGGAAAGAAGCAGCAGGAGGGCAGGAGGACAGGCGAGCAGGCAGGCAGGTGAGCAGGCAGGCGGCGTGGAGAGGCGAGTGGCGGTTGGTACGGATCCGGCCAGGCACCAGCTCCGCGCTGGCCCCGCCGATCACACGTCCCCCGCCTGGCTGCGACGGCCGTCCGCCCGCGTTTGTGGCCCCCGGCCACGCGGCCGGCCGCTGCGCCAATCGCTGCCCGCCCCGCCGCAATCGGCCGATCACGCCGGCTGGATTACCGGCCCGTGCCGCAGGCGCGAAAAAAAATGTTTGTTCAGTGCCAGGCTGGTGGTGGGCGGGCGGGCAAGTGGGCCTGCGCCGAGCGGCTCCTGCCTCTGTAGCGGCACCAGCAAGCAACTCCCTAGATCACCCGCACTCCCCCCGCCAAGGCGCTTCGGTGTCTGCACGCATTCCAGCCCGCCAGCTGGCGACCGTCTTTCCTCCTGCACAGCTACAGGCGCGCCGGAAATGCAGGTCCACAGGTGCCGGTTCACCGACTTTGTTCCGCAGGCTATCAATGCCATCGAATACGCGCCGCCCACGGCCAGACAGCCGTACGTGGCCGTGGGCCGCGCAAACGGCGACATCGAGATATGGTGCGTCAAGGAGAACCTGATCTACGAAAAGGTAACAGTCGCGCGCGCGCGCGCAGCTGCGGCAACCTCGGCCGTTGCCAGGCGCCGGCGCGCATCGTGCTAACTCGCTGGCCTGGCTGTCTTGCTTCGCGTAGACGATTCCGGGCGTGGTCAAGGGCTCGCTGGAGACCCTGGTGTGGGCGCACCAGACCGAGCTGACAGCGGACGACCTGGAGCTTTTTGACTCGGAGAAGGAGCGCGAGGTGGCCCGGAGGCGTCTTGCGAGCCGGGCGCCCCGGCTGTTCTCGGCCGGACTCAATGCCGTGATCGTCGAGTGGGACCTGGCGCGGCTGACGCCGCGGGCAGCAGTGGACTCGTACGGCGGCGCCGTCTGGTGCATGGCGACGAACCATGCGCAAACAACGCTGGCTGTCGGCACCGAGGACGGCCACATACGTCTCTTTGACATTACCGACGACAAGCTGGTGTACCAGCGCTGCTTTGACAAGATCAAGACCCGCATACTGTCGGTGGCCTGGGCGCACGACGACAAGACCATTGTCGCGGGATCGGCCGACAGCTGCGTGCGCATCTGGGAGGCAGAGACTGGGCGCATGGCTGCCCGGGTGACGCTGCCGCGGGAAGGCCGCGACACCACACTGGTGTGGGCCGTCACGGCGCTGAGGGACGGCACGATCGTCTCGGGCGACTCGCGCGGCCATGTGGTCTTCTGGGATCCGGTCATGCATGTGGTCCAGCAAGACTTTCGGGCGCTCGGGGCCGACGTGCTTTGCCTGGCTGCGGATGCGAGTGGCCATGCCGTGTTTGCCTCGGGCGTCGATCCGAAGGTGACCCAGTTCCGGCAGCTGGTGGGCGGGCGGGCGGCGGGCACGCCCGAGACCGGTGCCGCAGCCAAGCCCAAGGGCCGAGCCGGCTTCCGCAACAAAAAGTGGCATCTGGCCGGGATCCGCCGCTACCACACGCACGACGTCCGCGCAATCGCCGTGAGCTCGCACCTCCAGCGCGACATGCTCATCACGGGCGGCGTGGACACGCAGGTCACGTCGTGCGACGCCGGTGCGTTCCCCAACGAGCACCCGTACCGCCAGCCGTGCTTCCCCCCGCTCAACGGGGTCGTCAGCGTGGCGCCCGAGGGCCGGCTGCTTCTGCAGCGGCAGGCAGACGTGCTCAAGCTCTGGGCGCTGGGAAAGGCCGAGCCGGTCTCGCGCGCCCTGGGCGACCACGTGGAGAGCGGACAGGGGCTCCAGATCTACGAGCGGCAGAGGGACCTGGTGCAGATGGAGCTGAAGACCAAGACCAACCTGATTAGCAGCGCGATCTCGTCGTCGGGCCAACTGATCGCTGCGTCCGACGCCGAGGGGCCCAGGCTGTACAGCGCGGTGCGCTCAGGCGGAGACGGCGACGGTGTGCGCGTGCGGCGCCTCCGGGGGTTCCCGCCCGACGACTTTGTGCCCAAGTACTCCGAGTGCCGCGGGGCAACGCAGATGTGCTTCACGGGCGACGGGCGCGTGCTAGCGGTGGCAACGGCCGACGGGTTTGTGTCGATGATCGACGTCTCGGGCTGGCAGACAAACAAGTTTGCCACCATCCGGCGGCACTGCCACCACCGCAACACGAAGAGCGAGGTCGAGGCAGATGCGGGCTGCAACGACGTGCCGACCCACCCCGGCGAGCCCAAGATTCAGCCGTCCGCCATTGCGGACGTGCGCACAATCATAGGCATGGCGGCGAGCAACAACGGTAGGTTCGTGGCGACCTACGACTCGACGGGCGGCGTCGTCGTGTCCCATGTCAACGGCGGAGGGTCCTCGGTGCTCCCGCCGCTGGCGCCGCAGAAGGAATGGCCCACGGCGCTGGGGTTCACCGCGCGGAATGAGCTGGTGATCCCGACAAACGCAAACCACATCCACGTGTGGGACGTGGACAGGTGCGCGTTCACAAAATGGTCGCGCGCGTTCGGCCTGGGCAGCATCCCGCGCACGTACCTGCGGATGATGAGCTGCGTTTCGGGCATCGCCGTCAACCCGACCGAGCCCGACTGCGTCTACGTCTATGCGACGAGCCACATTACCCGCATCGACCTGACGCAGGCGCCGGGTCCGGACACGGCGGTGCTGAACATCCACAAGCGCAAGCAGATCGAGCAAGACATCATCGAGAAGGTGATTGAGGAAAAGGAGGCGTCCGAGCGGCGGACCGAGCGGCAGCTCTCGAAGCGCAAGAGGAAGCAGCACGTCGCGGGCAGGGCCAGCGACGAGCACATGGACGTGGACGGCGTTGCAAACGGGAACGGCGTCGCCAGCAGCGACGCAGCATCGGTCGCCGACTCGGAGGACCTCGCAAGCATCGCGTCAGGAGCAGCCGAGGCGGCCGGCCACGGCAAGGACTGGGAGGCCACGATTGTCGCGCGCCTGCGCGAGGCAGGCATCAACGTCGCAGAGCCGCACAACTTCCGCATGACACAGCGCTACCAGAACCTCATGCATGCAGCGTTCGTCGGCGGCGACACCATGGTCGTGGTGGAGCGGCCCTGGATCGACGTCGCCAGCGCGCTGCCCGCGGCGTTCCACCGCCACAAGTACGGCACGTAGAGCTCTCGTCTGCGTCGCAGTCGAGAGCTGCCGCCGGGGACACGGGCTGTGGCGGCGCTGCTCAGGCAGTCCGCGCACGTGACTGGCTTCCGGGAAGCCGGAGCCGCCGCCGCTGCAGCCGGGCCGCGGGGGCCGCCTGCCGCGGCCGGGCCCGCCTGCGCACGGCGGAGGGCATCATCATTGGGCAGCCGCCCGTCCATGCGGAAAGCGCGCCTGCACAGGAGAACCCCCGCGGGCGCCTTTGGCGCGGGGCGCACAAGGCAGGCGCAGCCCCTTTTCACTTCCCTATAGCCATCGTCGTGGAGAACAACACTGCTGCTTTGCTTGCCGATTCCCCCCCGCCTGATACTGCGAGCGCTGCTGCTGCCCCGCCCGCCTCCCCCCTCACATCGGAATCCACCGTGCCAGCGTGAATTCCGCGCGCACGCCGAGCGGGCGGCCTGACGCAGCGCATGGAGCCGGTCGTCGAGTGGGACCACAACAGGGTCATTCGCTGGTTCAACCAGAATGGCTTCCCGGGGTACGATGAGATGCTGCGAGGTAAGGCGGGCGCATGTCCAGGCGAAGGGCGTCTGGCGCGGCGGAAGAGGAGGAGCGGCGCGCTGTGGCGCTAACCTGCAGGGCCTGGCCGCCTGGGAGCTTTTGCGCGTCGCCCGCAGCGGCTGTAGAGAATTCGATCGACGGCGAGGTCCTCATCAACCTGGACCACGAGTCGCTAAGGGACCTGGGGATCCGCGCGCTGGGCAAGCGGCTGCTGGTCCTCAAGTCGATATACTTTCTCAAGCTCCAGCACGACGTGCCGATAACGTCCGACAGCCACGTGCCGCAGACGGTGGACGTGGAGCCGGACAACGTGCACAGCAGCTCACACCAGCGCAGGCAGCGGCGGCAGATGGAGGACGGCATGGCGCGGATGATGGCGGAGATCGGCGCGCTGTCGTCCGAGGTGGCAATGATCCGTAGCGATATGCAGCGCATGTACCGACTGACTGTGCTCGAGAACAAACCGCTCCCGGCGCCGCACCGGCCGGCAGCAGACCCGTTCTCGAGCACGGTGGTGGTGACGCGGAGGCACCCGGCCGAGCCCGAGTCGCGGCGAGACGGAAAGGCAAGACCTCCGCCACCAACGGGGCCGCCGCCACCACCAACGGGGCCGTCGGGCCCGCCGGTGCTGACCGGCACAGCAAGCACGGCGACAGTGCCCGCCAGCGGACACTTTGCGCCCACGCTGGCGACTCCAGTGTCGGGCGCACATAGCCCGGGCGCGGCCGCGGCGGGCAGCGGGGTGTCGTCGCTGCTGCTGCCGGGCACGCACGCGGGCGGGGCGCAGACGCCAGTGACGCCGCACATCCGGGTATACGGCGACAACGCGCTGCAGCGGGAGAACGAATCGTACAAGAGCTTCCGCATATCGGCCGACGACCCGTGCAGCACGATTCTGCCGCACGCCCTGAAAAAGTACCACATCAGCGACTCGTGGCAGAACTACACGCTGTGCATCCAGTTTGGGGCTGGACCGGCAGGCAAAGTCGAGCGGGCGTTGGCGATGGACGAGAAGCCGCTCTACCTGTTCCAGCAGCTGAAGGACGCGGGAGAGCTGCCCGTCTTTGTGCTCAAGAAGAAGGGCGCGGCTGACGGGCACTCGACGACCGCCAGGGGCGGCAGCAGCAGCGTCAGCGGGGGCTCGCGCGCCAGTCTATTCTCGCTAGAGCACAACAACGCGTCGTCGTCGTCGGTGGAGACCCCAATGGCGAGCAGCGCGGCGGTGCTGCCCGTGCACGAGCTCGAGAAGGCCTAGCACGCCGGGAGCGCTGTCTGCTTTTCGGATGAAACTAGGAATCAGAGCGGAAATGCCCACGAGAAGCCCGTTTTGAGGGAGATTTCTAGTAAATGTGACGATGTCGACTTCACAAACATCTGGGGGGGGGATAGTGTGTGTTAGTAACATCTGTGTCTGGTTGTTCGGCGTGTGGGATCACTGCATGGCGAGGGCATCATAGCGGTGCCCGCAGTTGGCGCCTTTTACGTACTACATCGTTGGGGGGTTTTCCACAGAGAATCAGCTGTAGCTGACTCGGTTTGTTAGTGCTGGGGATGCAGCTGCAGGCGATCGCAGTCCTGCCAGGTGGGGCCCTGGCTAATGTCTCCCTGGCCAGCCCAATCACAGAGGATAATGCCTCGCTTGTGTGCCGAGGGGGTATTAGTCAAAGCCGCAATGATACTCTTCTACCAGACGCGCCGAGAGGCGGATGAGGAGGCAGGACGGCGGCTCTGCCTTAGGATATGAAGCCGAGGGGCTCGGCGGGGAGCTCGGCGGCCGTGGCCAGCGCCTGCCGCCACGCGTCCAGCGCCAGCGTGTGGTGCTTGATCTGCTCCTCGATGTGGTCGCGGTAGTGCCGCTGCAGAAAGCACTCGTAGCAGCGGTAGCGCGCCAGCTCCTGGTAGAACCGCAGCTCGATGCGGCGCTGCTCGAGCTCCAGCTGCTCCAGCTCGGCCGCCTCGTCCCTGGCTTGGCGCTCCAGGCGCTCGGTGGTGCCGTGGTCGGCGGGGGGCGTGTCGGCGGCGAGCTGCGCGAGCTGCTTGCGGCTGGCATCGATGCGCTCGCGGACACGCTCGATGGCCTTGCGCTTTTCCATCTGCCGCAAGCGGTCCATCATCAGCTTCATCGACACGACGGCGTCGTACAGGCGCCGCAGGTGCTCGGCCGAGATCGTCTTGAGCACCTCGCCATGCGACTTTTCCAGCAGCGACACGTCGCCAAAGCTCATCGACAGCTCATCGAGAACGCCGTCCAGCGCGCGCTTCGCCGCCGGCTGCGCGTGGAACTTGCGGCTGCCCGAGACGCTCTCGCGAGGCGCGTTGGCCACGCGCAGCGTGTCGCTGTAGGCGCACAGCTCGTCGCCGATCGCCCGCTTGTAGCGCGCAATCTTTTCCAGCGCCGTGATCTGCATGCGGTACTTCTCCTCGTCATGCGCCACCTGCCGGTAAAAGTCGGCGAACGCTGCGTACGTCTGCTCCACCTCTGTCCACGGCGTCGACCCCAGCTCGTCGTCCACGTCGATCTCCTCCACATCCATGTCGAGGTTGCCCACGCGCAGCACATGCGCAAACTCGTCCGTGTTGCTGAAGAACTGGATCACAATCGCGTCGCGCCGCAGGAACGGCGTGCGCAGGATGGCGCTGGCAAACCGCGTCAGGCCCTTTATCCGGTTATCTAAAAATCGGCGGTCCACTACTGCACAGTTAATAGGCAGGCGGGGAGGGGTTCAATGTCGCGGTACGTTGGCCTTGTGTGGCTCGCTGTTTGGCCGGCAGCAGCAGCAGCGGCGGCGGCGGGGCGCAGCAACGCACGAACGAGAACGGGGGGGGACAGCGCACAAGCAGAATCCGGCCCCTGCGCTTACCTGCAAAGCCCTTTGGCGGGATGTTGGCGTGCATGCGGTACGGGTACCGCTTGACCAGGTAGTCCGACATCCACGAAAAGTCGTTGTAGCGCCGGACAACCATTGACGAGTAGCTGCGCGTGCTGACCTCGTAGTTCGTGTGCTTGAATACTATGCCGCCCTTCTCTGCGGCTTCCTTGATCGACACATCCTCCAGGTCCAGCCGCCACTGCACCGCGTCCATGCTGATGTTGGGCACGGTCGCTTGCGCCGCCGCCTCGCCACCTCCCTGCGGATGTGCCTGCTCCTTTCCAGCAGCCTCTCCCGCGACGGCCATGGCGCCGAGAGCGGCAGCGGCGCCGTCGGCTGACGACGCAGTGCCATGGCCGCCCTTGCCAGCGCTGAGCCACGGGTCGTCGGCCGCTCTGGGCGCCGCGTCTGCAGCCAGCGCCTCGACGCCATCCAGCTCGAGCGGCGGCAGCACGTCCTTGTGGAACATGACGCCTTCGAGCGTCGGTGACATGTCCTTTTGCGCCAGCGCGGCCATCGCCAGCGCCAGATTAAAGTCCCGCCGAGTCAGCACCTCGGCGCCTGTGTCGGCCGCCAGGACAATTTGGCCCATGGCGTGGCGCGGGAGGCCTGCGAGGGCCAGCGTCGTCTGCAGCGCGCCGCGGGTTATCCGGCCGCCGCCGGCCGTCAGCGCCGCCGAGTATGCCGCCGCGTATACGGGCGGCAGCGCCACCTTGTCTATGCGCGCAGGGCGAATGCAGGTACGGGTGCGATGGCGACAGCGGCGCGCTGTTGGTGTCGGTGTTGTTTAGCACGGGGACGCTCTGCGGCTGGGGGAGGGCGGGCATCTCCAGCACATTCGCTGTCCAGCCGCTGGTCGCTGCATACCTAGACACCGGCGCAAGGGCTCCTCGAGTCCAATTGCGCCGCCGCCCGCCGGCGCGGAGTGGCCGGCGGAGCTGGTGCTTGCTGGGCCCCAGGGGTCGAGGATGTCGTACAGGTCGCTCATTTCAAGAGTGGTGGTGGGGCGTGGCGGGCACAGGCGCCGGATGGCAATCCACGCCAACAACGAGATGACGGGCGGACAAACAGGTCGCTTCAGGAAGAGAAATGGATGTGTGTATGCGCGGAAAGGCGGTGCGGCTCTAAGCCTTCGCGCCCCGGCTCTCCCCCCTCGGGAGACAAGCCGCATTCATTCGCCGGATCTGCTGCGCAGGGCCTACGCCGTCCTCCCTGCGCAGGGACCGCGCGGCGCAAAGTGGCCCGGGCCGTGGGACGGGCCGTGCTCCGGTCCGGAAGGCGGCAGCCGCATACTGCAGACGCTCGCTCCTGTGGCGAGGCCAGCATGGCCAGCGGAAATGCCTAGAGTGCCCGCGCGGGCGGGAGCGGGCTCACATCTCGTAAAAGTCCTCGAAAATGTTCCACGAGCTGAGCCACCTGCGGCCAGCCAGCTCCTCTGCGGGCCGGTCCCAGCCGTACGTGAACGGGGCAAAGTACAGAAACACCAGGAACACGGCCGCCCCCACGGCGAGCGCGCACGCACGCAGGTAGCGGCCGCCGCGCCAGCGCCGAAAGACGCAGTCTAGCTCAAACGCCAGCAGCAGCAGCGCAAAGTACAGCGCCGGCAGGTAGTGGTGGATGTACGTGACGCGGCCCATGAAGATGAACGGCACAAAGTGCAGCGCCCACCCGCCCCACAGGAACTTGCTGTCGTCCCAGAAGTCCAGGAACTCGCGAAGGCTCCGCCACCGCGAGCACCGGCGCTGCATTTGCAGGGCCCAGAACAGCAGCCGCAGCGGATACACGATGCACGCAATGGCCGACGCCCACCACAGCAGCGGGTTGCCAATCTCGTAGTACTTGATTGACGTGTCGCCCCAGCCCACCATCCGCATCGGGTATATAAGGAACGGCCACGACAGCGGCCGGCTCTCCAGCGCGCTGTACTTGTTGACATCCGGCGATAGCGCGTTGTTGGTCTTGCCCATCTCGATGTTGAGCTGCACCATATCCACGAAAAAGTTGCTGCGCACGTGCCGCGACATGTCGCCCTTGGGCACGCGGGCGTTCGTATTGTGCTCGACGTACCACAGCACGTCGTCGGTTCGGACGTCGCGCCTGCTGGCCGAGGTCGGCACGCACGTCACCTCCGACTGCGACCAGCCCCACGTCGGCAGCCGGGTCGGGCCCACCCGCAGCAAGCACCCCAGCTCCGCGTGCCGCAGCCGGAACACCGTTGTCATTGCATGCACCTTCTTGTCGCCCCGCCGCTTCTGCTTGACAATTTCGACGCGCCAGTCGCCAGCCGTGCCGTCCGTTGTGTTTCCGGCCGCCACCTCGTAGTGGTGCGCCGAGATGGGCGCGTGAAAGCGCGCGCTGGTCTGGATGGTCGCGCCCGTCTCGTTGTGTGCAAGCTGGATGATGTCGCCGTCGCCGATGAACACGATCGGCGCGCTGGTATAGTTGGTGGTGGAGCCACCGCTGCCGCTGCCGTGACGCAGCTGCCAGACGTTGTTTGGGTCGCCGTGCGGGAAGCACGTCACCTGCTGCAGCATTGACCCGGCTGGGTAGCGGTGGATGTGCGAATGCAGCAGCCCCGGGCCGTCGTACACCGCTCGGAGCTCGGCGAGTGACCCAAACGCGACGTCGTACGGCTGGGCGTTGAGCCGGCTGCCCCTCAGCTGGGCCTGGAAGTTGGCTGACATCTTGCGATCGCCCGTCCCCGTCCGGTACAGCAGCTGAAAGTGCACCCAGAAGCACGCCGTGTACACCACCAGCGGGAGGAAGATCAGCGTCACGACGCGCGCGTTCCAGTGCTGCGCAAGGTCCTCCCATGGCATCCGGTCGCAGTACTTGCGGAACAGGTCGTCGACGGTCGCCACGCCCACCATGATCACGCAGAACAGCCCCACCCACTTTGACGACATCACGCATCCAAGCGAGAACCCGGTCATCGCCAGCCACGCCCACCACCTGCGCGAGTAGGCCCGGCCATGCTTGTTGACGTGCTGGAATGCCGCTGCGCTCAGCAGCGTCAGCGCAGTAAAGAACAGCAGCGGCTCGTCCAGCAGTATGAAGCGGCTCATCACGCAGATCGCGTTGTCGAACAGCACAAAGCACGCGGCCAGAGTCGCCATCGGCCGGGTCATGTGTAGGTGCAGGCACGTCAGGTACGCCAGCGGCACCAGCGCAATGCCGTACATTGCAAGCTGCATGCGCATCAGCGTGTAGTCAACATGGGCGGGGTAGCTGGTGCCCGACTTGAAGTTGAACGATCCGTTGTGCCCGGCCACCACCTCGGCCAGCGCAACCAGCATCTTGGCCAGCGGCGGGTGCACGTCGTGGTAGAATGTGTGGTTGATGTAGTAAGCGCCAAACTTGCCAAAGTGAGCTTCGTCCCAGCTGACGTTCGGCCGCCGGCCGATCCTCCACAGCCGCGTTACCAGCGCCGCCAGCGTCAGCGCCGCCGTAATCGCAACATCCCGACTACGCAGGATGCCGCCCACGCCCGCGTCCAGAGCCACCGCCGAAAAGTCGGTTGGATCGTCGCTGCTGCTGCTGCCGCCGCCGCCGCCGCCGCCCGGCGCGCTTATCCGCAGTGCTGGATACGCGCCATATGTCCTGCTGCCCGCTCCCGATGCCGCAACGCCCGCGCCTGCGCCCGTGTCGGGCTTGGGCTTGTCGGCGTAGTCGTTGCTGATTACGACATGCACCTCGGCGTCGTCGTGGCCCGGCCGCGCGCGCTGTTTCAGAGTGCGCGGCTCCATTGGCGAAGCCAAGGCCACCAGCTTCCTGGAGTGGCCAGGGAGGAGGGAGGAGGAGAGGAATGCACCAGGCCAGAGGCGCTCGGTCGTGAAATTGGAGGAGACAAGGAGTAACAGGAGAGAGAGAGAGAGAGAAGGGACAGACGTGCGATTTGCAGGGGGGAGCGTCCCCCCGCGTCCCCCCCGCATACGCTCTCAGCATCGGCACCAGTGGAGCTGTGACTACTACTGCTGGACGCATTGCTCGGCGGTCTGCTCCCCTGTCGCGCCAGCATGCGGCGCCGCTGCCGCTGTTGCCAGCACCGGCTGGTTGCGCCTGGTCCGGCGCCTATCGCCGTAGCTGCTGCGCGCGCGCGGCGCCTCTGCCGCCTTTGTCGCGGCGTCGCCCATCGGGCCGGCCGCGACAGTGCGTTTGCGCGGCGGGCAGTCATCGGCCTCCAGCGGCGCGGCGGCGCGCGCGTTGAGCCTGCTTGGCGGAATGGGCGACAGCATGCTCGCATGCAACTCGCTGGCGACTGCGCCGGTCGCAGTTGCTGTTGCTGCTGCTGCTGCGGAGGCACGCGGGCGCTTGCCGTCGGCTTTGAGGGGCGACCGCTGCGACGCTGGTCGCGACGGCAGCATGGGCGCAGGCTCGGGCGGTGACGCCAGCACTGGCTCGGCGGCGCGCCGCTGGTGCTCGGCCAGCTCCTCTTGCACACGCCCAAGCTGCTCGGCCAGGGACGCCGCATGCTCGCTGCTCCGGGCCAGCTCGCCGTCCAGCGATCCGGCGCGCAGGCGCTGCCGCTCGCCCTCGGCGTGCAGCTCAGCCATGTCCGCCTTGTACATGTCACGCAGCTTGTCGTTCTTCTTTTCCAGCTTGCCGTTGAGGCTGCGCAGCTGCTCAAGCTCGAGCGCCAGACGACCCGCTTCGTCGGCCTCTGCTGTGGCCCGACCACTGCTCGCCGCTGCCGCAATGACAGCCATCCTGCGCATGACATCCAGGACGTCTGCCGGAGCGGCTGGGGAGCCGTCCTTGCTGCCGCCAGCAACAGCAGCAACATCTGCGGCAGCGTCGCTGCAGCCAGGTAGCTCTAGCATGTCCCGCGCAAGGCCCAGCAGCCCGGCAGTCTGCTCCTCCAGCTGGGCCACCAGGTCTGCTCTGTCGCTCGCGTGGCGGCTGGCCTCGGCCTGCAGCCGATCGGCCAGCGCCGCTGCGTCGTCGACCTTGGCCTGCAGCTCCTGGCACTGGCTGCGAAGCTCGTCGACCTCGTGCGCACTCCGAGCCCGGAGCTCCTCCTCGGACGCTTCCAGCTTCTGGATCGCCTCGTCCTTTTGCATGCCCTCGCTGATGCTGGTCTCCAGCAGCGTCCCGTGCTGCTCAAGCTGTTGCTCAAGCCCGACAATCTCGTCGTCCTTGACCCGTGCGAGCTCGGTCATCATGCCCTTGAGCGTTTGCACGCTGCCCTGCTCCCGGCCGAGCTCCTGCTCCAGCGCCTCTCTGGCCGACTGCGTCGAGGCCGACAGGCGCGCTGCCTCGTCGCGCAGCGCGCTGGCTGTGGCCTGGGACTCCAATAGCTGGCCCTCCAGCGACGCCGCCGCGGCCTTGAGTCTGTCAATCTCGGGCCGCACAGCATCCCGCGCCTCTGTGCGCGCAGCCTCGGCCGCGGCCGTGGCGCAGTCGAATGCCGCCTCGAGCTCGCCCAAGGCAATGTCCTTGCTGCTGAGCTCGCTCCGCATCGCGGCCATTGCCTGCTCAAGCTCCGCCTGCGACTCCCGCGCCCGCTGCGCCAGCGCCTCGAGGTCATCCTGCAGGCGGTCGCGGGCAACGCGCAGCGCGTCGGCCTCCGCCGACCTTGCTTCCAGCTGCTGGCTGAGCTGGGCAGCGCCTTCCTCGAGCCGGGCGACGTCTGCCTCGAGCCGGGCAGATAGGAGCCTGCTCTCTCCCGTCGAGCTGCGGGCGTCAGCTACCGCACGCTGCGCTTCAGCCAGGCCAGCCAGCGCGCCGTCCCTTTCGCTGGCAGCTGCCGCGACCTGCGCCTCCAGCCGGGCGCTCCTCTCCTGCGCCGTGGCAGCCTCGTCGCGCAGCCGCGCCAGCGCTCCCTCGGCGTCGGCGCGCGCCTGGTCGGCTGCCTGCAATGCCCCGGCGTGCTCAGCGAGCACCGCCTCCAGGCGCCGCCGCTCCCCCGATTCCGCGTCCAGCAGCCTCTGCAGGCCGTCCGTCGACTGGGCCAGCTCCGCAGCCAGCTTTGCCTGGGCGGCCTCGGCCTCCGCTAGCACCTCTGTCGCTTGCCCGTGCGTGGCAGCCAGCTCATCCAGCTGTGCATACAGCGCCGTCTGCTTCTCCTCCGCGTCCTGGGCCAGGCCCTGCGCACGAAGCTCCTGCTCAGAGAGCTGCTGCTTGAGACAGGCAAGCTCGGCCTGGGTGTCTTCCGCCAGGGCCCGGCGCGCCTGCTCTTCTGCGGAGATGGTGCTCTCGGCCGCGGCCAGCTCCCGCTGCAGGTCACCAATCCGGAATCCAAGGCGCTTCTCCTCGGCGGCATGCTCCAGCCGGAGACTGGCGATTTCTCGCAGCACAGACCCCTGCGACTCGCTCAGCGCCGCCGCGTGCTGCTCCAGCTCAGTCACTAGTGCTGCCTTGGCCTCCAGCTGCGCGCGCAGATCCGCATTGAGGGCCACCATTGCGCCCTGGCTCTGGTCGCTTGCAGCCATGTCCGCCTGAAGGCCCCTGAGCAGCGCGCGCTCCGACTCCAGGCTGGCCTCCAGCTGCCCGGCGCGCTCGTCTGCCTGCTGCGCTCGCTCACGCTGCTCGTCCAGCTGGCGCAGGCCATCGGCGGCCCTCTGGTCCAGGAGATCGACTGTCCCAAGCAGGCTTTCCCGCTGGGCGTCCGTGGCCGCTTGCAGCTCGGCCAGCGCGCGGCGCGAGTCGCTAAGCGTCGCTGCTGCCGCATCGCGATCCTGCCGGTGCTGCTCTGCTGCCCGATCTGCCTCGGCGATGGCCGCAGAGTGGCGCGCAGCCGCCTGCGCTGCGTCGAGCCGCAGCCTGTCGCACTCATCGGTTGCCTCGGCCAAGTCGTCTTCCAGTGTGCAAATTCTGGACGCCTGCTTGGCCCCCAGCTCCTCGCAGCTCGATATCGTCGCGCTCAGATCGCCGCTAGCGACGGTCAGCTCCGAAACCCGCTCCCAGACATCCGCATTCTGTGCGTCAAGCTGCTCGATCTTCGCTTGCGCTCGCTGGAAATCCCGCAGCACGCCATCTGCATCCGCTTGACTCTCGACAAGCGACTCGGCCAGCCGCGACTTTGCCTCCTCGGCCCGCTGGTGCTGCTCAGCGAGGGTCTGCAGGTCACCGTTCAGCTTGTCGATGGTCCGGGAGTGTTCCGCGAGCTGCGCCTTGAGCTGGCCCAGCGCGTGCTCGTGCGCGGCCTGTGCCGTGCCCATCGACGCAACGTGGCTGTCCTCCCGGGCGCGGCCCTCTGACTCGGCCTCGGCGGCCCGTGCGCGGAGGCACTGGACGGTTGCGTGTAGCTCAGCCAGCTGGTCGACATGCTGCGCGGCCGCGCGCTCATTCTCTTCAATAGTCGCCTCCTGCGCTGACGCCCTCGACTGCAACCCCGCTAGCTCGCTCTGCAAGGCCGTCTCGGTATCGAGTAGCCTGCGCAGCTCCGCGTTGAGCTGCTCGACTGTTTGCCGCCTGGCGTCTTCAGCCTGCGCCTTTGCGTCGGCTGCCGCCTGGCACTCGCCCGCAAGCGCATCCGCCCTGTCGGTGGCCGCGAGCACCTGCGCTTGAAGTTCCTCGCAACGGCCCCAGGCCTGATCGGCAGACGCTTGCGCAGCGCTGGCTTCGGCCTGGCTATCTTGCACACGCTGGCCGAGCCGTGACTGGAGCGCCTCCAGCTCCTGTTGCTGCCGGGCTGCCTCGGACTCCAACTCGGCAACTTGCGCGTGGTGGGCCGCCGCAGCGTTCTCAAGGTGTGCCGCAGCGCTGGCCCTTTCGTCCTGGAGCGTGGCTAGCCCAGTCTGTGCCTCGCGCTCCAGCTCTGCACGCATGTCGCGCTGGGCACGCGTTGCCGCCTCCCTGGCCTCGCGCGCGGCCAGCAGCTCGCTCCGCAGCTCCTCACACGTTTGCTCGGCGGCGGCATGGGCGGACTCTGAGCCGCGCAGCTTGGCAAAGACATCGTCCGACTCGCGCATGGACGCGACCAGCTCCTCCTCCTTCTCGGCCAGCGTCTCCCGAGCTGCTTGGAGCTCCATTTCGAGGAACTCTGCTTCCGGGCGCTGGGAGCGGAACTTTTTACACTGCTTCTGGGAGGCTTCAATCGTTGTCATCAGCGCTCGGATCTTGCGCCGGACGTAAACCAGCTCGCGCGGCGGCGCGTCAGGGCCTCGCCGGGCCGGGGATGGCGGGACCGCGTCTGCTTCCGCCAGCTGGTGGAGCGTCGCGAGGAGCAGGTCGTGCTCACGCGCAATTCGCTCAAGCGCTGCCTCGGTGTCCCTGTTGCGCTTGTCCGTCTGGTCTTGTTGCAGCCGAAGCGCCTCGTTCTGCGCCTCGAGCTCCACCAGTCGTTGCGCGGCGGATCGATACAGCTCGGCAGCGGCGCCTGGCATGTCGCTGCTGGCGTGGCAGCCGCCGGTGTCGTCGCCTGTGTCCATCTCCACTGCATGTCCAGCGCCTGCGTGCGCCGGCCGCGCCTGAGCGCCGTCCTCGGCCGCGGGGCACTCGGCAAGCGGACCCTGAAGCCCGGGAAACCACGTTTGCCTGCGGGCGCCGCCCGAGCCGTCGGGCGCTCCCGGCAAGAAGACCTTGCTCTGCTGCATCTCCAGCTCGCGCTGCAGCCGCTCGCGCTCCTTCTGCGACTTCCACAGCTGGCGCAGCAGCGCCTCGTTGTCCGCCTCGATCTTGATCTTTTTGCGCTCAATCTCCCGCATCTGCTCGACCTCTTTCTCCAGTTCGCTGGCGCGCTTGAGCCGCCGCAGCAGCGCGTCGCCACGCAGCTCCTCGTTGACTTCGGGCTTGTTGCAGATGGTCTTTGCACGCGACGCAAACTTTAGCGTGGACAGGGCTTCGTCGACATAGTCTGGCGAGGGCGTGATGGTGCAGATGATGAGCGTCCGGGCATTGCCGCCGAGCGAGGGCTGCAATATCCGCGTCAGCTTCGAGTCGCGGTAGGGGATGTGGCCGCGGTCGCCGCCGTCCTCGGACAGCCGCGCAATCACCGTGCCCAGAGACAGCAGAGACTTGTTTATGTGCGCGCCCTCCTTCAGGCGCTGCCCCTCGGCGCCTGTCTGGCCCACGCGCTCAGACCCCGCCAAATCAACCAGGTTCAGGCACGATACCTTCACCGCGCCAGTAAACTCGTCGGTGCTTGCAAGGCTGCTGGTGCTCAGCCGCTGCTGCCTCCTCGCGAGCCCATGCTCGCCCTCTGCCGTGGGGCCTCCCTCGTCGTCGCCACCGGCGCCGGCCCCGTCAGCGACCTTTTCGCGGCTCTCGATCACTATGCGGAAAATCGTGTGCGAGCGGCTGCTGCGTTCGTTCATGTTGGTCCCGGCAATGTGCCGGTTTCGGTCGCCCTTTACTAGGATGTCCTCGACCTGGCTGGCGTTGAACACAATGTGCTCGGAAAGGTCGCCAACAAAGATCTCGCGCTTGGCGTTCTCGTGGATCTTGAGGTTGGCTTTTGCTGGCTCGAGCAGGTCGCGCAGCACCTCGTTGTATATCTCCAGAAACGAGGCGCGGATAAGGTACTCGCGGGTCGCGTCGCCGCTGACAATGTCAAACATCTCCTTTACCGCCAGCTTGATGATTCCCGGCTCGCTCTCGGTGCCATGCATCGAGTGGGTCTTTCCCGACGACGTCTGCCCGTAGGCGAAGATGGTCCCGTTGAAGCCGCCCATTGACGAGGTTATGATGTTCTTTACGACGTCGTCGTACACGTTCCGCGTCGTGTCCCTCTGGTCAAACACCCTATCTAACAGTGCGCAGCCTGGTTGGACGACGCGTGGCTGTGTTAGCGCTGGTCTGCGGCTGCGCCCGCGAGCGTGCCCACGCCCATGCGCTGCTCGCTAGGCTTCACCTGCGCCGAGCTGCGCGCAGCGCGGGGGACACCTACCAAAGGTAAACGAGTTGCAGCTCGCGGCGCGGCCGTCGACGGGAGAGCGCTGCGTGATTGTGTCCTGCTGAACCAGCCACGGCAGCGACGCCTGCGCCGCTGCTCCCGACGACGAGCGCAGCTCGCGCTGGTTCAGCGGGCGCACCCGAATTGCCACGTTGATGTGGTCCTCCATCGCCCCGCAGCCGCAGGAATAAAGCAACACAAAAGCTCAAGTGGCAGTTGCCAGACATGAGAGCGGCAAAGGCGCAGCGCCACCGCTTGTTTACGCGTTCCTGATTACCGTCCATAATCCAAGCTGCTCGCGGCCGCTTCCACGCACCGGCCTTGATTGGGTGGCGTGATCAGATTGCGGTGCGCTGGTGCCTGCCTGTTTGCGTCGCAGCCCAGCGCGATTTCTGAAGCCTTGCTGGCAAGCCCGTCGTTCTGCTCTTTCATTGCACGAAAATAGCCCTTTACGCCTGCCGCCGCCGCCGCCGCACATTCCCCTGCGAGCGCTCACCTCTGCAGCGCCATGGCAAGCAATATGGACGATGAGGACGCGTTTCTCTACGGCGGACTAGATGGCGCGCAGGCCACGCCAGCAAAGTAAGTAATCAGCGCGGCGTGTTTGCGCCGCCGCGTGGCGACGACAGCGCGGGCTGTGCCTACGCGGCTGTTCTAATCGTGGTGCCTCTGTCACCAATGTGCGCGGACTGCCGGCACGGCTGCCTTGCGGTAGGGGCGATGGTCGCGGCGCAAGTGTTGATGGCCATGACCTTCATGGCGAGGAGCAGCGGGGCGGCGAGGAGAAGGACCGCCTGGATGCGGCAAATGGGAGCCACAGCCCCAAAGCTACAGAATACCCCGAGGCCGACGACGGCAGGGGCCACAGCAGCGAAGCCAGGGTGGATGGTGATGGCAGCGGCGACGACTATAGCAGCGACGACGACGGCAGCGGCAGCGGCAGCAGCGATGAGGACGAGGACTTGGTGGTTATACTGGAGCCCGGGGGTGCTGCGGTGGGGGCCCACGGCGCCGGGACGTCGGGTGCTGCAGAAGCAGCCGCTGGCGGGGGCGGGGGCGATAGCGGGAGTGGTGGCGGTAGGCAGGCTAGCGGAGATGACGGCAAAGATAGGGGCGCGGGCCTCCAGGATATGCTGGCCAAAAACACAGACCACATAGACATCCTGTCAGTGCCGCTACTCAACAACCAGGACCTGTACACGATTGACATTGACCTGCTCGAGGAGAAGCCGTGGCGGCAGCCTGGCGCTGATGTTACAGACTACTTCAACTTTGGGTTCAGCGAGGAGGCGTGGAAGCACTACTGTGTGAAGCAGCAGGAGGTGCGCACGCAGTTCAGCGCGCACAAGATGATGCCGCCGCATATGCTGATGATGCCCGGCCCGGCAGGCATGCATATGGGGAACCCGGCGATGTTCCCTGCGATGATGAACCCTGGGTTCCGGCCCGAGATGGCTGGCGGCATGTACCCTCCGGGCATGATGCCGCCGTTCCTACGCCCGGGTCCGCCAGGCGCACCACCTGGTGGCGAGCAGCCTGGAGTCAAGGGCGATGGCGATGCGGGCGATGGCGACGGCAGCGGCGACGCGCAGGGCAAAGACTGGGACGACTCCAAGGCAGCGCCAGGAAACGGCGGCGGCCCGCCGCGGATGGGCGGGGTGCCTGGCGCGCCGGGCGCCCAGCCGCCGCAAGGCCAAATGCGGCCGACGCCGCAGCAACTCCAGTTCCAGCAGCAGCAGCAGCAGCGGATGGGCATGCCGCCGGGCTTCTTTCCGGGGCCAAACTTCCCGCCTGGCATGCAGCAGGGCATGCCGATGAACCAGCAGCAAATGTTTATGCAAATGCACATGGGCGGACGGCCGCCCATGCCGATGCCGAGACCGGGCATGAACCCAGGCGCGGGCCCGAACGCAGGTGGCATGGGCCGAGGGCCGATGGCGCCGCCGCCAATGCAGGGCCAGCCGCCACCGCTACCGCCGCCGGTGCCCCCGGGAGACCACCGCGACAGCAGCCGGGGCGGCGGCCGGTCGTCACGGCGGCAAGCAAGCCGCGAGCGGTCGAGCTCCCGGCAGCCGCCGCGCGATTGGGAGGAGCAGCGGCACCGCAGCAACTCGCGGCACGAGCGTGCACACGAGAAGGAGCACGGGCGCGGGCGTGACCCTGGACGCGGCGAGCACGACAAGGACGACGACTCGGCAGACGCGCGGCGCTCGTCGGACCGGCGACACGAGCGCAGCCGCGACAGGGGCGCCCGCGAGCGAGCCGGGCGCAACAGCAGCGAGCGTGTCGACAAAAAGGCGCCCAAGCGCCGGCGGTCGGTCTCCAAGGATAAGGAGCCGAAGAACGCATCGCGGCGTCGCCACTAGCGCTCTCAGTTCAGCATTTAGCACGTGTACGTGGAGACTCTGACGGCGCGGCCGCCGCCCGGCGCCGTTGTCTGGAACCAAAGAAGTGGCGCGGGTCTGCCGTTGGTGGATGCCGCAGATCCGCCGCGGCGTTGGGTGCGTCCCACAGGCGTAATCGCGCTTACTGCTTTATGGCCATGCTGGGTTGTCGGGAACGTTGGCCGGGCCCATTCATCGCACCGATTGTTCCTTTGCGCCGGCCAGCGGGTCGAGAGGCGCCCGCAGCAACGTTCCAAGCCATGCCGGGCCATTTCACGCTGGGCGCCCAGGGTCGGCCGACCTGCTTGGGGGCGTCGCCCACGCGCTGCCGGCGCCTGCTCGTCTGTGGCGGTTGCACCCTCACCATCACCGTGGCTGGCAGGACTGCTCGCCCGGAGAAATAGCAAACATTGCGTGCAGCGCCTGGGGCTCGGCAGTAGAGTTTTTCCACTTCATTTTCGCTGTCGCGCGGCGTGTCCTGCGTGTCTTGTGCGCCTTGCGAGCCAGCCAAACAAGAGATGGCGCAGCGGCCGTGCAATTGTTGCCGCAGAGCCTTGGCGTGCATTGAGAAGACGCCCAGCCTCATTGTCGCCTGCGGGCTGGTCAGCGCGATGGTCTGGCCCGTCGGACCACGCAGGCCGTTAAATAAGCCGGCATGCAGCGCCGCGGGCGCCTGCCGAATACTACCACCATCAACCCCTGCACACAGCCCCTCCAGCTGCCGCCGCCAGCCCCAACGCACCCGAGCATCCCGGCGTGCTAGTCGCCATCGCGCTTGCTCGGCCCCTCTACACCAGGCCCTCCGCCCGCAATGTCGACCGACGCCGCGGCCAGCATCCTCTTTGGAGATTACCACGAGTCGTATACCAGGCAGCAGACGCGGGTCGACGCCCTGCGTGCGGCGGCAACCTCCCTCGAGACGCGCTTTCTGGCGTCGGTTCGTGATCGCACCACCCGGCCAAGCAGCAGCGTCTCCGAGAACGAGAGGCGCGCCCACGACGGGCTGCGGCGTGCCCTCGGCTGCGCGCGCCAGCGGCTGGCCGACGAGGTCAAGCTGCTGCAATGGCTGCGCCGCCGGCACAACTCCGCGGTCATCGGCCGGCGAGCGGCGACCCGCTACCTGGTCTTCTGATCGATCACCGCCAGATCGGGCGGCCCATCGCGAAACTTCCTCTTTGGCGCGTGGGCCGCCCGGCCGGGCGGAGAGAAGCACTTTGATCTCGGGCGCCCCGCCACACTCTTAGAATACACGTTTATCCCACTCCACCGCCTCTCCGCGTGTGTGTGCGCGTGCGTGCGTATGGAGGCGAGCGTTGCACGGGCGGAGCGCACGCTGTCGCTCCTGACCGGCACGTATCTTGCCAATGCCGAGGCGACCAAGGCGAACATGGCGCTTGTTCTGGACGTCGCGCTCTCGCAGAACCTGTTTGTCTATGGCGACGCGGCGGGTACTACCGAGGAAACGGCCAAGCGCTATGCAAGCGCTGTGCACAAGTGGCTGGCACGAATCAACTCGCTTGCAGCAGGAAAGACATCCGAGTCGCGGCTGGCTGGCGTGCTGCTCATGAAGCAGACGGCGCTCCAGTCGCCGTCCATATTCTCGGAGAACGCGCCCAGGTGGACAACCGCGCTGCTGAACATGCTGGGCAAGGCCGAGACGACGCCGCTCTTTGTGGCGGTGCTGCAGACGCTGGTGATGTTTGTCGACGCTGTGCGCGACGTGCCCGTGCTCTATCGCGAGATCGCCAGCGCCCAGGTCCCGCGGATAAACCAGGTGGTCCTGGCTGTTGCCGACAAGAGCCCCGAGCTGGCCGATCACATCCTGGAGGCGCTGATGCACTCGGCGACCTGGTACCCAACGCTGTTCCGGCCGTCGGTCGACAAGGCGGAGGCGCTGTGCCTCCGACTGCTGGACGCGTCCGGGGCGCGATCGGACCCTGCCACGCGCGAGCGAGCGGCGCTGTGTATGGCGGCGCTGAGCCTGCCGGGCGGCAAGGTGTCCACCGAGGAGCGCTGGTTCCAGCTTGCCCAGCAGGCGGTGGGCACGCTCAAGCAGTGCATCGACCACATCATGTGCGTGAACCCGCCCAGCAACGGCGCCGAGACGCACCTGTGTTTTGCCCTGTCCGCCCTGCCCGACGACTATACTGCATCGATTCCCCGGGCCGCCGACCGCATCTCTGCCATGAGCGATGTGGTTGTCGCGCTGCTGACACAGCCGACTGCCGCAGATATACCCATCCCCGCCGCCAGCATTGCTGGTGCCGCTTTGAAGCTCGCGATGGTGCCAGTGCGGGTCGCCAGCAGCAAGTCGACCCGTGTGGAGTTTGCTCTTGTGTCGCCGCTGGCGCCCCAGCTCCAGCGCGCCGCAATCCGCATCATGGCGGCGCTAGCCATTGCCCTGGGCGGCCACATGCAGCCACTGCTGTCGACGGTGGCGCGGGCGGCGACGGCCGTCAACACACAGAACGTGTCCAGCCCAGTGACACGCGTGGCATTGCAAAGCCTGGTTCGGCTCTACATTGAAAAGTACGGCTTTGGGTTTGCGGCCCATCTGCCCTACGAGCTGGTGACGTCGGTTGTGGATGACATTTGCGTGCAGCACGGGGCAAGGCGCGTGGCCGGATCCGCGGCGGCGATAGCAGCGCCAGCCGGGACTGCGCCGCAGCAAAAGAAACGCAGCAGCAATGGAGCTTCGCGTGTGGCGGGTGTGGGAGAGCCACTAATCCACTGGAACGACGTCGTCCTTTCTGCGCTAAGGACAGTGTTGGCGTTCCTGCAGCACACGCCCACGGCACTGTGCTCGGCGCTGCGGACCAGGGTCGATAGCAACATCCTGGCGCTTGTGATGCTCGGCACGACCGGGGGTATAGAGATGCCGTTTGCCTCTCGGCAGTCGGATGCCCCGTTCAAGGTGCAGCTTTACAAATGCCTGGAGGCATCCGTCCTGTCGCCAGACCCGTGGCAGAAGGCTATCTTGCCACACGCCGTGGCGGCGTTCCACGCAGGACTAGCGGATCCCTCGGGCGCCGTGCAGGCAGCATGCCAGCGAGCCCTTGCGGCAGTTGACCCGGTCATCCACGCCCGCCTCCCCGCGCAGCTGCGTGAGCCAGACTCGGAGGAGGGCTTTGAGGCGGAGGCGCATGTTCCGCGGATGCTGCGTGCAGAGGGCAGCGCCGTCAGCATTAGCGCCGTCCTCTCGGGCACGCATTTGGGCGAGCAACTGGATGTGGAGGCAGATGGCGTGAATCCAGCGAACGACGCGCTGACTGCCGATAGCGCCAAGCGATCCAAGCACGACGCCTTGGGGCCAGCGTCTCGGGGTGGGGCGGGGGCACCCGCCGACAAGACTGCCCGATTTGGAGCACCGCAAGTAAGCCAGCCACATGAACCCCCGGACATGCCTGTCGCACAGCAAGATCCGCCCATGGCCAATACACGCACTCGTTCAGCCAGTAGGGAGGCCACTCTGCCTCTCATTGCTGCTGCTACTAGTGCGACCGGCCATGGTGGCGGCTGGAGCACGCCCTCCGACACAACAGCCGCGCGGGCAGCAGCCCCGACGCCAGACGTGAGCGGCGGCAGGGGCAACGGCGATGGCGACGAGAGTGAGGGAGAGGCGATACCGGATATTGTGATGGAGGAGTCGGACTCTGACGTCGACTAGACTGTTTACTTCTTTCCAAGCAGGAGCAGCCCTAGATTCTACAAGAGCGCTTGCCGCTTTTATGATGTCCGCCCGGTGCTGGCCCGCAGTGGATATGCGTCAGCGAACTAGTGCTGGTGCTCTGAGTGAGTTGCGAGCGTCCATCGGGCGCTGACAACGGCTGGCCGGAAAGCCCAGGCTATGGTTGGCCTGTCGCCAGCAGCCGCGACATACGGGTGCTGCTGCTGCTGCTGCTATTGCCACCGTTGTCCTCGGCATCCATGTCGGCCATGTCGTTGAGGTGGGTGCACGTAATGTAGAGTGGAACCATGAGGTTGGCTGCCGGCTCCCGAGGTGTGATTTCCAGCGGTATGGCGACCCGATTGCCGTAGCGGTAGACGACACCATGCCTGTCGCTGCTCGAGTTCTCAGCACCATCAGCGTCGGCGTTGGCGTCGTCGCTATACCCCCTAGAGCTCGGCAGATGGCGCCAACGTGAAGCGCGGGGCCAGAACATTGACTTGCACGCTCTCATCCTCGCCGGCCGCCACCGTCACACCCATCACCGTGTATGGCGGATCTGCAAGGCGGACAACCAGTGGCACCGCCGATTCAGCGCAGAACGGGCCGGCGAGCTGGCGCCGAGCAAAGGTCAGGCGGTGGGCGAAAAGAGGAGAGTGTAGGCTCAGTGCAGCAGGCGGTCAACCATCCTGGCAATGGCCAGCGCCGACGTGAGCCCCGGGCTTTCGATGCCGATGAGGTTGACAAACCCTGGGAACCCAGCACTCGATTCCTCACGGACAACAAAGTCGCGGAATGCGCCGCCAGGCGGCTGCAGCTTCGGGCGGATGCCCGCATACCCGGGCGCCAAGTCTGATGCCCGGATTGACGGCAGGTACTCGGCGACTGCCGCAGCAACCTGCTCGATGGGCGGGCCGCCGTCAGTGGCATAGTCAGAATTGGACGCGATCCACTCGATGTCTGGCCCGAAGCGGATGGCGCCGGCCATGTCGATCGTCAGGTGCGTGCCCAGCGACGTTATGTGTCGGTCCGGCACTGGATACACGAGCCTGCGCACCGCAACCCGCGCGCCCACAGAGCCGCCGGTGTACATGTAGTAGCGGCCCTTGGCAAAGTGCAACCTGTACAGTGTCCGCCATGGATGGTCGCGCGGAACCAGCATGTGGGCGATGCGGTCAGCCCACAGGCCAGCGGCGTTAACGACCACGGCCGCGCGGACGGCCATGAACGGCGTGGCAGCGTCGCCCGTCGCGATCAGCGCACGGTAGCCACCTGCGCCGCCGCCTGTGCTGCCGCGGTCGGCCCTGCACAGTGCGACGGCTTCGGCACCTGGGGCGTAATCGGCGCCACAGTCGGTCAGGTCCTGGCACAGCGCAGCCATCAGTGCGTGCGAGTCGACGATGCCCGTGGTTGGGCTGGCCAGCGCCACATGCGCCCGGACGGACGGCTCGTCAGCGGCGGCCCGGCTGCGGCTGATGAGGTGCGCGGGCACGCCCAAGTCGGCGCAGTGGCGGGCCAGCGCGTGCAGGTGCTCCGCTTGCTCGTCGTTCTGGGCAACCACCCACTTGCCGACGCGCCGGTGCGGGATGCGGCGCTGCGCACAGTATGCGTACAGGAGGCGCTTGCCTTCGATGCACAGGCGGGTGCGCAGCGAGTTCCGCGGATAGTAGATGCCACCGTGGATAACCTCGCTGTTGCGCGAGCTCGTCTCCATGCCGAACCGGCGGTTCTTCTCCACAACCAGCGTGCTGCGGCCCTGGCGCGCGGCCAGCTGCCGACCAACCGCCAGCCCGACCACGCCACCGCCTACGACAAGATAGTCCACGTCCGCCGTGTCGTCGGCCGCCCACGCCGCAAGCCGTGCCGCTGCGTCCGGCATGCACGCGTGTCGCCTGACAAAGAGTAACGGCGGCGATGCACACCGGCGGCGCCGTGCCAGCGCGAGGAGGCCGCGCATGCGGGGAAAGCAGAGATCCGGGCGCGGCATTGCCGAGGAGTGTTAAGCAGCAGCCGACGACGGTTGCACGGACCCCAGGGCGGGGGGGGGGGTGTTGGTAACATGTCTCTGGCCGTGTAACGTGTGGGATCATCGCATAGCGAGGACATGCCACCCGGGCTGAGAGACCCACCGGATCCCTCCGGATGCCGCCACACTGTGGAACGGTGCAGGGTGTCCCAGGTAGAGCCCATGATGGGGCCACACGTAGCCTTCGATATGTCGATCGTGGATCTCTTTGATTTCCTAGTCTGATGCCTCACAGCAGCGAATCTACTTTCTGTCCACGCACGAGCGCGTGCGTTAGGCTTCCCCCCCTTGTCGACAGGAGCAGAAGAAGCGCCGCGCACTCGGGCGAGAGGCAGCGAGCCTTGCTTGGTACGTATTATTCGGCCGCGTCCTCTGCGCAAGGAGAAAGGAGGCACAGGATATAGCGTAGGAAGGGTGCTCCCTAGAGCGGCAGTTTGTTCTCGGCGACGGCGCTCACGAGGGCCTGCTCGATATCGTCGATGAGGTCGTCCGCGTCCTCGATGCCGACGGACAGGCGGATCAGGTTATCAGTGATGCCCAGCTCGGCGCGCTCCTCGGGCGCCAGGCCGGCGTGGGTCATCCGCGCGGGCAGCTCGGCCAGACTCTCAACGCCGCCCAGGCTCTCCGCGAGCGTGAACAGGTGGGTGCGCTGCAGGAAGCGGTCCGCAGTGTGCGTGTCGCCCTTGATCCGGAACGACACCATTCCGCCAAAGCCCCGCATCTGGCGCCTGGCCAGCGCATGCTGGGGGTGTGACGGGAGGCCCGGGTAGATGACGCTGTCGACCAGCGGCGACGCCTCGAGGAACTCGGCCACGCGCTGGGCGTTCTCGGCATGCTGGCGCATGCGCAGGTGCAGCGTTTTGATCCCGCGCTGGGCCTGGTAGCAGTCGAACGGCGACGGCACCGCACCGATGGCATTCTGCAGGAAGCGGATCTTTGACGCCAGCGCGTCGTCGTTCGTCGCGGCAACGCCCATGACGACGTCCGAGTGGCCGTTGATGTACTTTGTGGCCGAGTGCACGACAATGTCCGCGCCCAGGTCGAGCGGCGTCTGGAAGTACGGGGACAGGAAGGTGTTGTCGACGACGACAAAGAGCCCCGCCTCGTGGGCGGCCTCGGCGGCGGCGGCGATGTCCACCAGGCGCAGCGTGGGGTTGGTCGGGGTCTCGATCCACACGATGCGCGTGTTGTCGCGCACGGCGTCGCGCAGGTTGTCGATGCTGGCCAGGTCGACAAAGGTGGTCTCGACGCCCACGCTGCTCGCCACCTTGTTCAGGTAGCGGTGCGTGCCGCCGTAGACGTCGTTGACGCTGATGACGTGCGAGCCCGGCGCCAGCGTGTTGAGGATCGTGGCTGTGGTGGCCGAGCCCGACGAGAACGCAAAGCCGTGGGCAGCGTGCTCCAGCGCAGCAATGGCCGCCTCGAGGTTGGCGCGGTTCGGGTTGTCCGAGCGCGAGTACTCGTAGACAAAGTCGCCGACCGCACGCTGCTTGAACGTTGTGGACAGCGAGAGCGGCGGGATGACAGCGCCTGTGGCGGGGTCGGGCTTCGAGCCCGCGTGGATGGCCAGCGTGCCAAAGCCGTAGCGCGGTGTCGGCGCCAGCGCGCGCGCGGCGGCATACGTGGTGGTGTTGTTTGCGGGAGACATGCTGAGCGACGACAGGCGGGTGGGGTGGAAGGGTGCAGCTCTCTAGGAAGGCGAAATGCGACGAGCAGGTGGTCGAGCGGAAACAAGAGAGATTTTGGTGTTCGGTCGGCGTCTCCAAATACAGGCCAGCAGAGAGCGTGACGGCGCCAAGAATGCGCGGGTGGGGGTGACCACTATACTAGTGGCTGGCGGGGGTGGAGGGGCGATGACCACTATACTAGTGGCTGGTGAGGCGGCGAGGACACAGGTGGGGGGGGGCCGAGCTGGGCACTACTCTGGGCGGCACCGGCTGCTCTTAAAAGCGAAACGTGCAGCGGCCTGGAAGGCGCCGCTGCCAGCGTGGGAAATGCTGCGTCGTCGAGCTGAAACCGTGCCTCCTCATCTGACTGGCGCGGATTTGTAATCGCGAGTGGTCTGCCGGCGGGCCTACGCGCCGATCACGCCATTGCCGCGCCTACCGATTGGACGGCTCCGGCCCAACGACCCTTGTCTTCCCCACCGCGCGCGCCTGTACTCCGCCACTGCGCGCCAGGGCTGCGCCACGGATGCGCCAGGGCACCACCGCCACCTGCCTGCCATAGGCGCGGATCCTACCACCTGCTCGGGTGTGTGCAGTGCAACAGCAAATCGCGGGGCCTGCAGGCGGGGGGCGCCATTGCGTGCTTTCAACACTAAGATGGTGACTGCATTGCTACGTGTTGGCATCTGCAAACGCGCTCATGACGGCCGCCGTATCAAACGCAAACCGCGCGAGCTGTTGTTGGCCCGCTGCGCCGCTGCCGTCCTGGGCTCTAGGCTGGGTCGCAGGCGATGCCTGCTGCTGCTGCTGCTGCCATGGCACCTGGCCTGCCGCGTGAGGCACATTGCTTGGTGGCCGCCCATCGGCAGCCGCCACCTGCGACTGGGGCGGCGGCGGCGTTGACATGATGCCCGTCTGCTGCATCAGGCTTACTAATGCTGCCATCTTGTCACTACCCGCCTGCTGCGGCAGATGCGCTGGGAAATCACGAGCCGTAGCAGCACTACCGCCGCCGCCGCCAGCAGGCTGGCCTGCAGCCGACCCCGCCATCAGCGTTTGTAGTAGCGACACTGCTGCCCTGTCATTTCCTGGAACGGCCGCGTGAGGCGGCGGTTGGTAGGCGTGCGGCGG
>JANBOI010000034.1:0-28207 GCA_027595825.1 Coemansia biformis
GTCCCAGCCGCCGCGGCCCGCGCCAACAGACTGCATCGTCGTGCCATCGGCATCGAATCGGCACTGCGCCTGCTCGCCATCTCGGGTGCCCATCCACTGCCCACCATCCGCCCGCCATCCCAGCAATCAGGCCAGTCCGCCGCCCGCCATCCCAGCAACCAAACCAATCCCCCGCCCGCCACATCTCCACCATGGCCTCTGCTGCCGGCTCTCACAAGCCCGAGGCTCCGCGCCCGTACAAATGCCCGCTGTGCCCCAAGGCCTTCTTCCGCCTCGAGCACCAGACGCGCCACATCCGCACGCACACCGGCGAGCGCCCGCACGCATGCACCAACCCCGGCTGCGAGAAGCGCTTCTCGCGCTCCGACGAGCTGACCCGCCACATGCGCATCCACCGCCCCGACGCCGGCATCAAGCGCGACGCGCGCGCAGCCCGCCGCCGCGGCGTCGCTGCCACCCCCCACGCCCTGCGCGGCGGATCCGGCGCGCCGCTGGCTACTGCCGGCCCTACTGCGCGCAGGCCGCACCAGCTGCGCGCTCCGCCCGGGCTGAGCCCTATTGTTACGACTGGACCCGCGTTTGCTACTATGCCCGCCAACGTGGTCCACTTCCAGCGCGCCCCGTACTCCGCCTCCGCCGCCATGCACGCTGCATACTGTGCGCCGCAGCCGCTCATGCATTCGCCGTTCCCCCCGCACTCGCCCGCATGCCCGGCCCACCTGCAGCTGCCGCCGCCGCCCTGCTACCGGAGCCATTCGACGTCGCCCCCGCGCACCCTCCACGGCCCCGCCGTCAGCCACGCCCACCACCTGCTGCGCGGCGGCAACAACGCTGACACTGCCGCCAGCGGCGGGCGCCCGTCGCCCGGGCTCAGCCTGCAGGCGCAGAGCGGCTCCGGCGACACGCACATGCAAACTGTGCTACATCATGCCGCTCCCCCGCACAAGCCACCGACCCAACCCCAAACAAATCCGCCTGTCGGTCGCGACACCAGCAGCATCAGCAGCACCGCCAGCAGCTCTCGCGCCGACAATGCCCTCGCGGGCTGTAGCACCCCCCTGTTTGTGCAGAAGCGCAGCCTGTTTGGACGGCGCACCTCGTCGGGCCTGCCGCCACCTCCGCCTCTGAACCTCGCCGCGGCCCACGCACAATACCCGCCGCCGCTCCCGCCCGCGCCGCACTCTGCGTCTGCCGCATTCTTCTCCTCACTGCGCTGCACCAAGCCACACGCGTCCCACGCGCCCATTGTCGCCGACTCTAATTCGGCTCTATCAGCCGTCGCCGCGGGCCCCGCCCCGCCGCGGGCCCCGGGCCCAGTCTATCCGATGGTGCCGCTCCTGACGAGCACCAGCCGCAGCGCGGCCACGGCGAACAGCGTGCGGCTCCTCTTTGCCCCGCCGGCCCTGGCGTCGCCGGGCCCGTACATGGAGGGGCCGCACTCGCTGCCCACGACGCCCCTGCGCGCGTCGCACGCCGCGGCGCACGGCCGGCATCTCCCGCCCTGCAGCGCAGGCGCCCTCTATAGCCCGGCGTCGAGCGGGGCGTCGTCGCAGGAGTGCTCCCACACGACTTCTCCGAGGACGCCGTGGATATCGCAGCAGTCGCCGCACGAGGGCCCTGCGCGCAGCAAGCTCGACCATGCGCCGCCGCCGCCGCCGCGGATCGAGGACAACATCGGGGGCATGTCGTCGGTGTACCCGTACAGCTACAGCATCGCGAGCCACATCCGCAAGCCAGCACGCAACCCCGACCCCGCCCGGCCGATGCTGCACACAAAGGCCGCGCGCAGCGTGTCTGCCATTGCCGACATCCTCAACTGTACAGATCGGTCCGAGCTCAGCCGCATGCGCCTGCCGCCGCCCACGCCGACCAGCGCGCAGCCCCACCGGGAGCACTCCGACGCCTTCCACGGCACCGTGGACTAGGCGCGGAATGAACGCCCCTCTCCGCGCAGTGTAGACTTTGGCTGTATCTGGCCCAGACTTCCTTCCCTGGCGCCCACCAGGGCGCCCATGACTGTACTGGATTCAATCTCCGCCACCCGAGCCACCGGGGCCTACCGCGCGCCTGGTCCGTTGAGCCGAGGGGGGCGGAGCCGATGACGTGTCGCGCGGCAGGGCAGGGTGAGGGGACCAGGGGCGTGCGGGTGGCACAGCCGCCCACGCCTCCATTGCTCGTCGCCTGTGCACGCCAGGCATCTGCGATGCGCTTCTGCTCCACGTGGCGACTGCGTTTGTGCTCGGTGGACTACACGGCCTGCATGGAGCAGCATATGCTTGCAAACATCAAGGTATGGCGAGTCCAGACCGCTGTCACGCTGGCGGACTGCCAGCCGCCCGCCGCTAACGTCGGCCGCCTGCTTGCCCCCCTGCCCGTGGTAGCTTCTCGGCCAGAAGGCCGCGCAGGCCATCGATGTGGACCTGATGGCAAAGCACGGCTTTGCGATCGAGCAGCTAATGGAGCTTGCCGGGCTGAGCGTCGCGGAGAGCATCGCCGCGGAGTACGCCCGGGGCCGCGTGCTGCTGTGCATCGGCCCGGGCAACAACGGCGGCGACGGTCTAGTCGCGGCGCGGCACCTGGCGCTGTACGGCTACCGCGTGGCGCTGTTCTACCCTAAACAGCCCCAAAAGGACCTGTACAGGGGTCTGCTGCGTCAGTGCCACGCCTTCCAGATCCCGGTTGTCCAGGACCTGGCGACCGCGATTGGCGACAGCGACGTGATTGTCGATGCGCTCTTCGGGTTTAGCTTTGCCGGCCTGCCCAGGGCGCCGTTCGACCGGGTCCTGGAGGCACTTTGCGGCACCGACAAGCCCATCGTGTCGGTGGATGTCCCCAGCGGGTGGGATGTCGAGGCGGGCGACCGCGAGGGGACTGGCCTGCGTCCCGACATGCTCATATCGCTGACCGCGCCAAAGAAGTGCGCGGCAGGGTTCAAGGGGCGCTTCCACTACCTCGGCGGCAGATTTGTGCCGCCAGAAATGGCTGCGAGCCTCGGGCTGCCTGACTATCCAGGAACATCCAGCTGCATCCGCCTGCACTAGCACACAGCAGGTCGTGTCGCCTGCCTGTGGCTCGAGCCGAAAGCCAAATGAAAGCCAAATGTAGCCGCTACACTAAATCGATTCGATAACAGCACGAAAGAACAGTGTGTAGCGCCGGCCCCCAACAGCATGGCTGCAGGCATTAGACGCTGTTGAGTAGCGTATTGATTGGCGGCAGAACATGGCCATCGCCATTCTGGCAGCGGGGGTCGACGCTGGCGACGGCCGCCTGAAGAGGCGTCTGCGGGTGCAAAGACTCTCGGCTCACAGGCGACACGGATGGGCCTAGCGCCGTGTCTGCTGCGTGCCGAAGGCTGCGATGAGCCTTGCCTGTGCTGTCGCCGTCGCTGGCGTAGCTGATAGACGCCGCGCCATGTCCTCCGCCGGTAGCCTCCAGTGCCACCTCTACAGAGGACGTGTGCTGGACGTTGCCCACAGTCCCAAACATGCACCCGCCATTTTCCGCTGTGGGCTCCGGCATGGCCAACTGAGCCTCGTCCAGAAACGAGTTCATGACCAGTGAATGGATGGCGTGCCCGGCGGTCTGCCTCGCCGGTGCCCCATCGTCTGCCGCCGCAGCTGTTTCCGCGTGCGAGTCCGCAACATGCTCCATCGCATATGTGATTGACCCCGTATGTGTCTGGTCGGCGTTGTCGCTGTCGCCTCCATCTCCACTGTCGCGCCGCGCATGTGGTTCTGGCCGAGCATTGCCCCGGAGCGCGCATGTCTCGGCATCGATATGCCACGAGGTGAGATTCAGGATGGCGTTGTTGACTATAGCTGACCCACTCATGGGCTCGGCGTCGCACATGTCAGGGCTGTGGACGACGCCCGACGACAGGAGCGGCATACCTGCTGGCGTCGCCGCGTCCTGGGCGGCGCCGTTGCCGCTGGGCCGCATGGAGCCATGAGGCAGCCGCCCTGCCTGCTGCGCCTGGACAAGCAGCGAAATGGATGCGCCGGGCGCGGTTGGCTCGACCGGAAAGGGGGTCTCGGCGCCAGGGACTGTCGACAGGTAGGTCATGTCTTCGATTGCGCTGCCGTTGGCCACCCCTACCGAGCCGATGTGCCCGCCTGCTCTGACGCAAGGATGTGAGTTTTGGCCGCTGCCTGCGCCCTGGGCCGAGTGGTGGTCTACGCACTCTAGCTGTTGGTAGGGGTGGCATGCCGCCCGGCTAGTGGCCGCTGTGGACGACAGGCCGTCCGAGGGCATGCTGCCGAATGGCAGCATCATCGGATACAGGCTTTCCTGCGCCGAGCCCAAAAGGCCGCTCGCGCCCCATTGAGCACCCCCCGACGCTGACACCGCCGACGACGATGACGACGAAGTTGATGATGGCGGGTTTGTCAGCGGGCACTCGAGGGTGTAGTTCCCGCCATACTCGCCAGCGCCCACGCCGGCAGTGTCGCTGGCGTACAGCGAGGCCGCGCCAAGCGATGTGTCTCTGAACCCGAATCCGGACGAAAGAGGGCGGAGGTGTCCTGCGGTAGACGTGCTGTTCAGCAGCGATCCAAGTGCGTGCGCATAGGGCGCTGCCGGTGTCGAGCCGCTGACCTGGTGATGATGGCCTGGAAACGGATGGTAGCTGCCGCCGATGGCGGCACTGGTTCCTTGCACCGGATACATCAGCTGGTTCAGCGGCTGCACCGCGCCATAGTACGGGTGGTTCTGCGCCAGCCGCGACACAAGGGAGCGGCCGCTCATAGATGCAAGGCCAGTGAGGCCAATGCCGCTGCCCATGCCATGGCTGCTGGCAGTGCCGACGGCGGCGGCGGCGGCAGCAGTCATCATGCTGAACGGGGCACTGAATCCGTGGCCTCTCATGGATGCAGAGGACACGCCGCCGGAGCCGTCGGGCTGTGCCCCCGAGAATGCGCTGCCCAGGGCTGCAAACGCCGCGATCGGCTCGTGGGTAGAGATGCCGGCAGGCGGACCGCTGCCGTCCGCTGGTCCAGAGCCCGCAGATGCCCGCCCACCAGCCCCGCGCACGGCGCGCTTTCGGGAATTGCGTGCCTCGCGTCGCTGCGCAGGAGTCCCCTTGTGGATGCGCATGTGGCGGGTCAGCTCGTCGGAGCGCGAGAAGCGCTTCTCGCAGCCGGGGTGGGTACATGCGTGCGGGCGCTCGCCGGTGTGCGTGCGGATGTGGCGCGTCTGGTGCTCGAGGCGGAAGAAGGCCTTGGGGCACAGCGGGCATTGGAACTGGCGCATCCCCTCGCACTTGCTGGCTGTGTTTCTTGTCGCCATGGCAGCGTCGAGCGCAGGCTACGCGCCCCTAGTTGGCGTTCAGCGGCCGCCAACTGATGTCTGTTGCGCAACGCGGATCGCGCGACAGCGACCAACGCTTGGGCACGCGGCGCGCAGAAGGCATGTGCACCCCCTAGGGATGCTGGCAGATTTCGGACAAACGGAGGGGCCTCTAGTAGAGCTGGCGGCTGATGGAAGACAAGGGCGGTGGGCGACCGCGTAGGCCGATCTGTGTGTGCAGGCAGACTGCGTAGAATGCGGCTGTGCCGGCGGGTACTGCCGGCGGGTATGCGGGGAAGGCGAGAATGTGTGCAAAGGGGGTGCTCGGGCCGCCACGCGGGCGTGTTTAACAAACCAGGCCGCCAAGGTCCCTGCAGCGAAAGTGCCACGGCGCGCAAACGGGGGATGGCTCGGGGGCGTAGTCGACCAAACATGGAATGTAGCGGCAGCTCTGGCAGTATGAATATGTAATATCATCGGTCTCGGACGGCCCTGCACGCCGGATTGCTAGTAACAAATTATCCCTGGCATCGCAAAGATGCGACAGCTAGGAGGCGCGCGGCAAGCAACACCAACAGCCTAAATTGCGCGTGGTGTGCTTGGCGGCGGTATTGGGGCTTGGAGCCCCGGGCGCGTGTGTGGCAATCTGGCTGGGTGCAATACGAGCGGACCCGGCCTGTGGGTGGCATCGTCGGCGGGCGGTTCTCGCGGATTGATTGCGCCAGCGGGGGGCGCCATTCACAGGCCAGCGCCGGCCGGCCGGAATCAATTCCAGGCGAGAACCCGCCCGGCCAACGCGACGGCCTTGCTGCTGCGGGGAGCACCCGCGTGAGAATGTGTGCATTTTCGGCGCCCTCCTGGCCCCAGACCAAGGAGCACAGCGGGGCGCCGGCTGGCAGTGGCTACTGCCGCGCCCGAACGAGCCAAGGAGCGGCAGCGGCGAGGACACGCGGCGCTGCTGGGACCGCGCGTTCCCTGGCGGATCGGAACGCCCGACGTCCAGCGAGCGGATCATCCCCGCCACAGCACAGGCAGGCGCCAAGTCACGTGACAAAGCGCTGGATGGTCTCCCCTATGCCGCGAGAGCGTTCACTGCGCCGCTTTTCTCACCTCCAGTCAATTCTCGCCTTGCGCTTTTTCAAAGGATGTCGGTCTCGCTTCAATCCTGCTTCGCCGATCTCAGGGGCGCAATCGCCGACAATGACCTGGCGCGAGTCGCCGGGGCAGCCCGCGCCGGGCTTGCTCAGCATCCGCGCGAGGCCGAGCTCGCGAAAATCGAAATCGTTGCGCTGATTAAGCTGGAGCGGGCCGAGCAGGCACTCGATGCGCTTGGCAGGGCCCGCGGCTCCAAGCTCTTGCCGCGCGATGCGATGAGGTTCGAGGCTGCCTATTGCCACTTTCTGCTGGGCAGCTATGCAGAGGCCGAGAGATCGCTGAAGCTGGCCGATGCTGGGCCCGCCGGAGACCTGCTGCTGGCGCAGATTGCGTACAAGAGCGACAACTTTGTGGAATGCATCCAACTCTATGAAGGCCTGCTTGCCGGTACAGACAGCGCGAGCCCCGAGCACGACGAGCTGCTGATTAACCTCGCCGCTGCGAGGGCAGCAGCGGCCCAGGCCACTGGCGGCGTGCAGGCTGGCAGCGACGCCGCCAGCGTGTCTGACGGTGGCTATGAGCTGATGTTCAATGTTGCCACGGCGCTGCTGGCGGGCGGCAAGGCTCAGGATGCTGTAGAGCTGCTCGCAAAGGCGGCGGCGCGCGCACGAGACGCACTTGAGAGGGAGGGCTGGGCGGCCGAGGACATCCAAGCCGAAATCGGGCCCATTGAGGCGCAGCGGGGGGTTGCACTGCAGGCCCTGCAAAAGGCAGACGAGTCGCGTGCTGTGTATTCCGACTTGCTGGCGCAGGCGGCACTCGACAGCACCACCCGCGCCGTGGTGCGCCACAACGCAGCAGCTCTGGCAGTCCGAGGCGGCTCCTTTGCCGGCGTGGATGCCAGCCGCGTCAAGCGCGCGCTTCAGATTCCTGGAGGGAAACGCGGGGGCCTGAGCCGCCGCCAGCTTTCGCTGATGACATTCAACATGGCCGCAGCGCAGAGCGCGCAGCAGCAACACGCGGCGGCGCGCAGGTCGCTTCGTCGGCTGGGGAAGGAGTACCCGGGCTACACCGTCGCCGGCGCAGGCGAGCTGTCAGCCGGCATTTCCCTGAAGGCAGGCGAAACAAGGAAGGCGCTCAACGAGCTCTCGGCCCTGGCCTGCGCGGGCGAGCCGACCGATGGGATCCACGCTGCGCTGGCTGCGGCGCAGACTGCGCTTGCGCTGGGCGAGTCCAGCCGCGCGGCTGCCATTCTCTGCGCGTGGCGCGACAAGGCAAGCGGCGTCCCGTTGGCCGCGCAGGCCAACCCTGGCGCGTTCGCCCGCTGCTACTTTGGCGTCAGCCAGCTCATCTCCTCGCTCGTGCCGGAGCAGGCGGCCGCCACGGATGCTGCCACACATATCTGTACCGCGGCCTACAAGCAGGAGCAGGAGCACCAGCACACCGACGCTGCCCTGCTGGCTGTGGCCGGAGACTGCATGGTCTATGTGGGAGATCTGGAGCGGGCACGGAAATGCTATGGAGATGCCGCCAGGGTAGCCGCTGGCGCCAATGCCGGCGCTGGTGCTGGCGCGCCGCCATCGCTGTTCATGGCCGCGGTGCTTGCGCAGGGCGATGGCCGGTCCCGGCTGACAGCGCAGCTTCTGCAGGGCTACAGCCGGCGCGAAAAGGTGCTCCAGCGCATCCCCGGCATCCCGCCCCACACTGCGCGGCTTCTTCAGCTCCGAGCCAGTGCCGCGGGCACCGGGGCCGCCCACCAGGGAGGACATGCAGCGCCCGCCTCGCGGGGGCGGCAGACCAGGCGGTACCAGGCCCGTCGCCAGCGCAGGCTGGCCAAGGCGCCTCCAAAGAGCTACGAGCCCGGGCGCACCCCGGATGGCGAGCGGTGGATTCCGCTGCGGCAGCGCTCTTATTACCGGCCCCGCGGGCGTGGCGGCAGGGGCAAGGCACACGGCAGCGGCGCGCAGGGCAGCGCAACGGAGGCCGGCGCGGGACTGGGCGGCACCGGGAGTGCACGCATCGCAGGGAAGGCCGACAAGGCGACGAAGGCCGCAACACCCCCGCCGGCCGCCAGCGGCGGCGCCGACTCAGCTGGCCAGGATAGCCGGCCCCCTGCAGCCGTCGCAGCCGCTGCTGCAGCCGCCGCCGCCGCTGCTGCGAGCACAAGCAGAGCAAAGGGCGCCAAGCGCAAGGGGAAGAGCAAGAGCAAGGGAGCCCGGTAGAGCAGCGGCCATCTCTGCGTTGAGTAGGCGATAGGAGCGCCTTTCGATTCCCTGTCCAAGCGGCCACCATTCGCTTCTGTCAAGTGGTGCGCCATCATATGCCGGATGCTCCGCCGCCTGCCTACGTTCCAGCGACGTTCGCCGGATGTTCCGCTGCCTCCCCCATGTGCTCGGATGGCCCACCGGACCGGCCGCCTGCAGCTGCATGACAGCATGCACGGCCGCCTCAGCCGCCGCCCACTCGGCGCGGGTCGCTGGGGGATGCGGGGCGGCCAGGGATCAGTAGTGGCTGCTCTACGGAGGTGCGGCGGCCGCCGCCGCCAACCAGCGGCGCGCCGGCGGAATCACGGGGCCGCATACCCAAGCGCTTGTGGCCATGTGTGTGCGATGCGCTGCCCTTGCGCCGGGCCCGACAAGGCCGGCGTGGCCATCAGAAATGGCCGCTGTCGCCGGTTTTGGCCCGGCAGCCGCGCGAAGCGCAGCTGGCCATATTGGCTGCATGCATTGGCCGAGAGTAGCGACGGCCTGTCGGCCGCGCCCGTCCGTTCGCCGCGCATCCTGCCGCAACAGGCAATGTCACTGGTAGTTTGGGGGGCCGCGCATCCTCACCTTCCCCAACGCGCGCCCATCAGCACATCTTGCCCTGTCATCAGATAAAGCCCGGAACATCCGACGACGTCTGGGCGCAATTCCGATTCCTCGCGTGGAGTCCCCTTCTGCCTGGCGCCTGCCATCGGCGGCCGCCGCTGCTCGTGCTGCACATCCGGCAGCTGGTTGCGCGTGTCTGGCACCGGTCTGCCGACTGCTCACTCGTCCAGCCCCGATAAAAGGCCTGCCGCTGCTCTCGGGCGACCCACCACAACTGCCCCCCCCCACACACGCCCAAGACTCGCCCGCATTCTCTGCCCGATGCCGTTCGGCCCTCGCCCGTCAGGGAGCAGCAACGAGCGGAGCCATATGACCAGCGCCGCCGCCGAGCGCCCAGCGCTTGCCAGCCCGGCCCCTCCCGACAGCCTCAAGGCCGCCGGGCACCCAGCGCCCAACGCAAAGGCCGCCCTTCGCCGCCTGCTGGACCCCGCGGCATATCCCGAGATAACATTGCGGAGGACGGCGTTTTTTTGCGCCTGGTTCGTTCCGCACATCATTATCGTCGCATACTACGGCGCGTCTGGCCGCGGCATTGCGAGAAAGAGACTGGATAACGCAGCAATTGCGAGCATGCTGTTCGACGTGGCTGCAATCCTCGTGTTCATGTCGCCCATGTTCCTCATGGCTGTTCGCCGCGCTCTCCCCCGCTTCATTGTCATCGAGAAAGGCAGACACGCGCACAAGGTTGCGGCCTACACCCTGACGTTCTGGAGTATCGTTCACATAGGTAGGGGGCCTTGGCAGCGCTAGGCAAACTCTGCCGGGCACGAGCAGTGCGACTGCAGAAGCAGTGCTGTGGCCCAGTATGCTGCCTCAGCCTCGCAAAATACGCCCTGTGCCACGTGCATGATGTAGGTGCCAACTACAGCAAGTACGCCAGCCGGGCCCGGCCACTCGTCGAGAGTCTCTTCTACACACGGACGGGAGCGACGGGCCATGCACTTGCGTTCTCTCTGTTCCTAATCATCATCACTGCAATCCGTAAGTGCACTCAGCGCGCCCATATGAGACTTGGCGCTGTGCCGCCCTGGACTGGTGCCTGCGCGCGCGCTACTAACATGCTCTGCCGTTTGCTTCCCGCACTTGGCGCCATGTAACTGCATCCACATAGCGCCCGTCCGCAGGCGCCTTTTTGAGGTGTTCTACTGCGCACACCACCTTTTTGTCCCCTTTGTGGTCGTCCTATTCTTCCACCACCGCAACCTCCTGACCTACAAGTATCTTTCCGGCCCTCTTGCGATATACACCGTTGATCGGATCTACCGTACCCTGCGCAGCGCACTCGCAAAGTCGCCCATTCGCGCCGTCGTCCAGCACCCGTCCGGCGTGGTGGAGTTGCAACTCGACAAGCGGATTGTCGGCCACCACGTCGGTCAGTATGTCAAGGTCTGCTGCCCGTCCGTCTCTCCCCTCCAGTGGCACGCGCTAACCATCTCCAGCGCCCCAGAGGAGGACCTGCTTACCGTTCACTTCCGCGTGTGCGGGGGGTGGACGCGCAGCTTTGCCGAGCGCCTGGGCTGCAGCGTCGATGCGGATTCCAAGAGCCTGGCGGGCCTGCAACCTGCTGACAGCACCCAGGACACGGAGACGACAGGCGTTGGGCCTATCGACATCGCCTACCACCCGCTGCACCACGGCCCAGTGAAAGCGCCGTTCTACTCGCAAGCCGGGTGCAGCAGCTCGTATGTCAGCATTGACACGTCGACCAAGGGCGGCGGCGTGGCGACGCGCACACCTCGGCATCCCGATTGCAAGGGCCCGGCCGAGCCTGCCGCTACCATCTACAGCAGCGACGGCAAGAAGGCGGGCAGCGAGTTGGTGCCCCCGTCGCGGATCGAGAGCGGGGATGTGGCTGTGAGAGGGGCTTCCGGGCTGCCCATGGTGCTCATTGACGGGCCGTACACCGCGCCAGCAGAGCACTTTTTCGACTACGAGGTGTGCACCCTCATTGCGGCGGGCATTGGCATTACGCCGGCCGCGGCAATGCTGCGGAGCGTGTACTTCCAATGGCTGCACAGCCGCGACAAGCTGCGCATCAAGAAGGTCTACCTGATCTGGGTGTACCGAGACATCCGCACACTAGAGTGGTTCAAGGACCTGCTTATCGCGCTGAGTGAAGAGGGCCTGGACTCGGTGGTGGAGACGCAGACCTACTTTACGGGCCAGGTGCCCGAAGGCCACCCCCGGCTGCCGGCGCCAGACAAAGACCCGTTCGGCAAGGAGGTCGTGGCTACGACCATCGGCACCAGCTCCTATATCGGGCGCCCAGACTTTGACTGCGTTTTCGGGGCTGTTGGGGAGCGTCACCCTGGATGTCGCATCGGGACCTTTCTGTGCGGACCCAAGCCGATGACGCGCCAGGTCCGAAGGCTCGCGCACAAGTGGGACCGGCGCCTCCAACGGCAGGCAAACACAAGGCTAGACTTTTACTCGGAAACTTTTTAGGTGTAGTCAACTTGGTGAGCATGAAGGGCAATGTGCGACGGCGGCCTGGGCGTGGGTATTGCCAGCGGCGGCGGCGGTCTGGGATGTGCGTGGTGAGCAGCAGCCGCAGTGGTAAGCAGAAACGCTACGGCGGGCTGGCGGCGTTCGACGCCTCGATGGCCTTTAGGACATGCCCGTCGTCGTCATATACCAGCGCACCGCCCTTCCAGGCGCCCAGCCTCAGCCCAATCTCCTTGTTCCGCTCATACTCGCGCAGCACCGCCGCGGCATCGCCGCGCCAGCCCTTGTAGAGCTGCAGATTCTGGCGGCCCATCACCCTGATCGACTTCATCCGCAGATCGTTGCCCGACCACTCGGGGAGCAGGCTCTCCGAGATCTCGCGGAAGCAGCCGATTCCGTACTTTTCGATTCCCTCAAGCAGCTTGCTCTTCTCCTCGTCGCCCCACTTGCGCTCCGCAAGGGGCTGCGCGTCCTTGGGAGGCTGGAAATACTCCTGGTTTAGAACGCCGTCGTTGTCGATGATGGCGTGCGTTTCGGGGAACTCGGGGCGCCTCGAGAACTGCAGGCGCAGCTGGCGGACCCAATCCTGCTTCTGGCACCAAAAGTCGGCGCTCGAGACATCTGCCGACGCCTCCATACCAGCAGGGCCCCAGCGCAGATGATGCCCAGCAGAAAGCGCAAGAGCGTGGGCTGCCGCCGCGGATTCTGCGAGTCAAAGGACGAGGTGAAGCGGCAGCGGCAGCGCCAGCGGCTGCGGCCGCTTCGCCCAGCTGTGTTTGCTGGCATCGGAAGCGGCGCAATTATGGACGAAGCGCCGTGCCGCCTTGGTTTTCCTGCACTGACAAGCATCCTGCTGCGGCACATTGCGCCTGCCGGCAGCACACACGAGTCTACTGCAGGTAGCCATCTGGTGTGCGCCGGGCCAGCAGTCGGGTGACCGGGCGGGGGAGGATTGGAGTGGCAGTATCGGCGGAAAGACTCGGGGAGTACAAACAAAGGTAGCAGCACCACTGCCACGGCTACTACGTGGCAGTAGCGGCTCTGTCACTCTGCGGAGGCCGGCTGTGTTCGCGAAATGGCTGCGCGCCAGGCGGACATTGCGAGTATTTGGTCCTGGCAGCGTTGGACGTATTTGGCCTTGTTTGTCGGATGCATTTAGCCCAGCCGGCGGGCCTGCTTCGTGCACACGCGGTCCACGCACCAGCCCAACCCCTCCACGACACCACGCCCGACTTGCAGTCCAACCGCATACTTCCAGCAATGCACGCCAAGCTATTCGCCGCTCTGTGCGCTCTATCTGGCGCGGAGGCACTCTACGTTCCACCAGGCGCGACTGCGTGGAACGGTGCGGTCGGTGCCGCCGCCAGCGGGAGCAGCATCCAAGCGGCCTGGGGCCCAGACGGGTATGTCACGACAAGCTTCGGGCCGGGATTCAGCTCCCAGATGCGCGGGTACTTTGGCCCCAACAGGGGCGCAGTTTCAAACGCCGTCTCGCACGTGCAGGTGCTCCCCAGGCCGCTCAACGTGGCAGTTCCCTTTGTTTAGCAGAAGGCTGGCTCCAGATGCTGCCGGCCACCAATGTTTGTATTGCGATTAAACCACACCTGCCGCGTCGTTGAAGTTCTGACTAAAACACCGCTGTTCGCGAGTGACCTTGCCATCTAGTTGGACCTAGCCAACGATAAACCCCTCACCCGTTGCAACATGAACATGGCCAGGTGGGACCGATTGCTGCTTTTGATATGAACCTTTGGTGCTCCGCGCGCAGGCTTGTGGCTGAACATGGGCATCGCCTTCGCCTATGCCCCCAAAAAGGGCTTCTCGTGGGCCTTTATATTCCGGATAGCATCGACAGCCTGGTATTTACTTTAGCGGCCCACGCACAAACAATGGACCAGCGCCGCTGCTGCGTATCCAGAGCATGGCTTCTCGTGCACATGGTCAGCTGCTTGCTGCCAGTAACGCGTCGGTAGTAGCTCCCGTGGAAACGCGTGAAAAGTGTGTGGTGGACAGTGCGTGTGTGGTGGTTGCCGACCCGATATCCGTATAACCCTTCTTCCTCCTTGCCAGTATAACGCGTGATGCGGCAGGCGGCCAAGCAGCGCCACCCGCCAGAAAAACGAGTAGCGTGTGAGTACAATGTCGCCGCTGTCTCGAAGTAAAGCAGCAATACGTGGATTGGATGGCCGTCGCGAGGCCCTCTGGTATCGATAAAAGTCTGGCGCTGGCGTCTGCGATCAGTCCATCCATCCACCCATCCACCCGCCACCAACACTGTCGCCTACCAAACCTGTCGTAGCTCTCGAGCGCCCGCTTCTAGACCCCAGACATGATCACACCGCTTGCTATCGCTGTAGTTGGCGCAGCGTCTGCCGCCGCCGCCCATCCCATCTATGGATACTACCCCGGCCTGACAGGGGCATCTCAGCTCTCATCGCACGTCTCTGGTGCCTACGACAGCGGCGTCTCGTCCGGCGCGTCACCCTATGGCTCCAGCTCCAGTTCCTGGAACAACGGTTTCCGCGCCTCCCAGAACAGCTACGCAACCCCTTACGGAAACTCGGGGAGCTCCTCGCTCAACCAGTGGAGCAGCAACGCCTGGTCCAACAGCTACGGCCGCTATCCGTGGGCCTGGTAGCCAGCTGTGCGTGCGGAGGCTAGGCGTGCCAAACTCTAGGCCAACATGGCCATCCGCAGCATGGCGGCAGATGGCCGTATCCTTTTTTGACATTATACGCTCTCAATTGAAAGGGGCCTAACTTGACGCCAGCAGATACGGCGACGGTGTGCGTTGCGGTGCAGCCACCATCCACGCAGCACACGACACATCCTACATTCTACCAGTAGGGCACCGGGTAGGGGTACGGGTTGTTGCTCCAGGCGTTGTTGTTCCAGTTGTTGAAGGTGGATCTGCCAGCATTGCCCCAGGGGTAGGCCGCAGCGTCCTGGTGCGCGTTGAACCCGTTGTTCCAGCTGTTGGCGTTCGAGCCAAACGGGTTCACATTGGCAACAGCACCATTGTCGAACGCTCCCGAATTGACGTTCGACGACGAAGTGACGGGCGCAACCCCGGGGTAGAACGGTGCCGCGGCTGCGACTGCAGCATACACGATAGCTGCTGATGCGACGGTGGCTGCGTACATGGCTGGCTGCGCTTGGCTGGCGTGTCGGGTCGGGAGGAGGTTCGGGTGGAGGGCGGTTGCTTGACGGTGGGTGCACAATCCGGCAAGGGCCCCCCGCGGTTGTTTTATAGCTGCTCGTACACGGGGCTGCCACTGCCCGATCCGCGCCTCGCCCACCCCTCTCGCTGACCGGCTGGAGGCACAGACGCGTCTCCAGACCGCCGATTTTTGTTTACTTACTGCCGCGCCATCCCCGCAGCACGCGAGCAGCAACACGTGCGCGCGCGAGTGCATGCGGGCGAGCGGGCCGGCGAGCGGGTGCGCGCCATTACCATGCTACTGGCCAGCAGGGAGCGGGCGGGCACTACGCGACCCGGGTGGTGTCGGATCTGTGTGCGTCGCCCGGGAGGCAGTAGAGACGTAAACACGTCTTGTCTGCATTTGCGCCCGTCTGAGCCCAAGCCCGCCAATAACTACAACTGTCGAATTCTCCGAAACTTGCCAACGGTCGGCTGGCCAGCCAGCCAGCCAGCAAAATGGTGGTCGGCTGCCAGTGCTGGGGAGCTACTGCACACACGAAATTGACGTACTGTCCGTGGCTTGCTTGCTCCCGCTTCGATCTGTGCTGTATTGGCCGCAGTCCGTTCGTCCAGCCGCTACTGCGCCCTCACAGAGCAGCTGTTTGCGGAGGGACTCGGTGTGCCAGTGGTGTGCCTGGCGCGTTGCGCAGCCCCGGAGAGCCATCATCGCCCGGAAAACAGTAGTGTTTGGACGATGGGTTGGCCCGATGGTCGCGGGGCAACGCCCACGGGCCTGACTCGCGTTGCAGCATTGCCAACGTCTGCTCGCGAGGTCGACCAGTACTCCCGAGCAAAAAGGGAGAGAGCAGTAGATTTATTGCAGTGGGTTCATGGCTAGAAAATCAACGAAATCAATGATGTGCACACTGTCCGGCTACATGGCCCATCATGGGCTCTACCTGAGGCCCCTGCACCACTCTACAGTGTGGCGACGTCTGGACATATCCGGCGATACTTCTTGCCCGGCCGCAGAGGTGCAAGTCGGGGACACCCCCGACCAAAATGGCAGCAGCGCCCGGCGGCCCACAATACACGGGTGCGTTTCCGCCGTCGTGCCCATCTGTCCGGTCCAGTCCGCATCTCGCAGCGACACCCGCACTCTACGCCCAACATGACCCCAGAACGAGCCTACCGCGGATCGCACAGAGCTGTCGGCGCCGGCAGCCGTGGAGGCGGCGGTCGAGGCGGCGGTCGAGGCAGAAGCCGAGGAGGAGGTCGAGGCGCCTACTACAAGGCACTCTACGGGGGCCGACGCGCCCAATGCGAGGCGCCAGCAGACGGCCGTGCGCAGTCGGCATCAGACGAGGCATCAGGCGAGGCATGCGCCAACCGTCAGCCTGAGCTGGCCGGTTTGCTTCAGTCGATGGACGGGAAGCAGTACGGACAGTACAAGCTGCTGGCTGGGCGGCGCTTCGACTTTGGCGGGTTTACGCTGGCCTTCGACAAGGTACAGAGCGATGCCTTTGCCCCACCAAGCAGGATACGCGTGCTTGTGGACCAGGATATGGCGCAGTTTCCGCACACATGCATCTCGAGCAAGGTGCGCTCGGTCGCGAGTGGCCATTTCTTATCCCAGCAGGTCCACCGCGCGCTGTTTCGACTCCAAACTGACCGCGCCGCGCATGGGCGCGCGGGCGGCTGGCAGTCTGCCAAAGGGGGCGCGCTGGCGATTGACTTTCCTGGGCAGGAGGTTCTTGAGCGCACATCGGTTCTGCTGTCGGCAGCAGGCGTGGAGGCACGCCTAACGGCCGGGCTGCCGGCTGCCGGACGGACCATTCTGGGCGACCGGGCGCAGCGCATGCTGCTTGACGTGTTGCCGCAGGTGGTTGAGCAGGCGATGCGGTTCGCATCAATCGACGGCCAAGCGATGCGGTCCGTCATCCAGAGCGCAGAGGATCAAGAGTACCTGCGCGCACAGCTTGCGCCGAGCAATCTGGTTGCGTTCATTGGGGACGGCGCCGTGCTGCCTCGGAGCAGCGGCGTCTCAAACCTGCCACTGGCCGCAGAAGCCGCCGTGCTGTTCAAGTCGCCCGCAAGCATGCGTGTTTCGTTTGAGCTGCCAAACCGGGGCAGGGTGACGGGGATGGGGATTCCCCGCGGCGTGACGCTGGTGTGCGGCGGCGGGTTCAATGGCAAGTCGACGCTGCTTCAGGCCATCGAGCGCGGGGTCTACAACCACGTTCCCGGCGACGGGCGCGAGCTGGTTGTTGCCGATGCAACGGCAACCAAGATCAAAGCCGAGGAGGGGCGCTCGGTGTGCAACACGGACATTCGCGCCTTTATCGACAACCTGCCATTTGGCAAGGACACCCGCAGCTTCTCGACGCCCGATGCCTCGGGGTCAACCTCGATGGCTGCGTCGATCCAAGAGGCCATCGAAGTGAATGCATCGGCGCTGCTGTTCGACGAGGACACTTGCGCAACCAACTTTCTGATCCGCGACCGTCGCATGCAGCAGCTGGTGCCGCAGGACCGCGAGCCGATTACGCCTCTGGTCAGCCGCGTGCGTGAGCTCTGGGACGAGAAGGGCGTCAGCTCCATTTTGGTTATTGGCGGCTGCGGCGACTACTTGGATGTGGCGGACGCGGTGGTTGCCATGCACAGGTACGAGCCGTCTGACATCACCGCCAGGGCCAAGGCCATTGCCCGGGAAATGCCCGCGGCAATCGTCAAGCCGGCAGCAGCATATGGACCGGTGCCGGCCCGCACAGTGGTTGTGCCGAGGGAGCTGGCTGGGGACAAGCTGCCCAAAGCACAGACCCGCTGGGCGCTATCGCTCTTCCCGTCCAGGAGCCTCGGGTCGCTGCCTGCGCCTGCGCCTGGACCGCAGGCCGCGGGGCCCCACGAATCGGCAGACGAGCCCGAGCATCACCCGGAGCTGGACCTGTCAGCACTCGACCAGCTGGTGTCGATTTCGCAGACACGTAGTATCGCGCGCATCATCCACGCGGCAGCGCAGGACCCGCGCTGCATGACAATGAGTGAGCTGCTAGAGGAGGCGGGTGCCAGACCGCTGGATGAGCTGTGTGCTAACGGCGGCGTGGCGGGCGACCTAGCACGCCCCCGGGGGATCGAAGTGGCCCTGGCCATCAACCGCCTGCGGTGCCTGGACATCCGCACAGAAGCAGCGACGGCCGCCTGATGGTTTGGGCCCGACTTCAAAGAGGCTTGCACAATCGGCACCGCGGTTTGGCGTGGGCCACTCCGCCGTGGAGTAGACCTGCACTGCGCTGTGCCGTAGCCAGCCCTTCCCGACTTGCATCGGCCGCAGCGCCGATTGTGCCCGGGCCGTGGCGCCGCCATCTGTTGCGTGGGGCTGATGGCGCTGGGCGCAGTTCGACTGCCCCAAGCAGACATCCCCGCAGGCTCTGCTTGTGTGGGTGCCCGGCGTGCCATTGCGCCGTGACCCGGCGGCACCGCACCGCCGGGACAGCCCGTCCACCCGGCCTTCATTTCCAGCGGCTGCCACAATCGACGCGCCCGCCTCGGATGCCATGTCGCTGGCTTGGCACCCTCCCCGGCCCAACAATGGCCAGCCACACAAAGGGACGGGACCGCCCATTGACCTGGCGGTCCGGCATGCCAATTGGCCGCGACCGCATTGTCCTCTGCCAGCAACACGCAAGGCAGCAGTATCAGCTCTGGCCACCGGGTCCCTCCCTGTCGCCTCCAGATCCCCCCGCGCCTTCTCTCTCTCTCTTTTTGCATCCCCGTTTCACTCTGTTTCTCGTCTGCCACGACCCGCATCATCCACCTTCTCTCTCCCACTCACGATTGCTCCTTTTCCATCATCAATATCCGCCAGTCCACCCGCTCGGCCGTCCGCACTATCACACCCCCCGCCCATCCGCTGCCCGCTCGCCGATATCCCAACCACAGATGTGCGCTGTGGTGCCCTGCCCGGCGCTGTGCAGGTGGCAGACGGCAATGCGAGCCGCGGTGCTACTCGTCTTTGCATCTCTGTCTGTGTCCCACGCGCTGGGAGCATGCACAGGCATGAATATGGCCGACAGGGGAACATGCCCGGCAGGCCGGTGCATGTCCATCGACACGGGTTTTCACAGCACATCATCTCTGGCCATGCCCGCGAGCCAGATGGCCGGTCCGGGTACCAATGCCACGTTTGTGACTGAAGCGGGCGCCGGGAGCGCCTCCCGCGAGTCGGGCAGGCTGCTGCTCTCCCTTGTAAAGTCGGCCAACAGCACCGGCTATGTGGGCACCACTGTATATTTTACAAGGTGGATCCACTACGGCGTCGTCTCGGCCATGATCCGGTCGGGCTCCACCGCGCCGGGCGTTATCTCATCCTTTCAGCTGCAAAGTGCCGACGGCTCGAGCATAGACATGGACTGGGTAGGCGCCTCCTCTAACCGCGTCCAAGCCAACTTTTACACAAGGAACCAGCTCGACCTAGCCCAGGCCGCCGCGCCGGTTCTGGCAGCCAGTCCCGCGAGCAGCTTTATCGAGTACAAGATTGCGTGGCTGCCCGATTCGCTGACATGGTATGCAAATGGCCTTGCTGTGCGCACGGTCCGCCGCCAGGACACCTGGGCCGAAGGCGAGCAGAGATTCAACTTTCCGAGCTCGCCGGCGCGCCTGTCATTTGCCATTTGGGATGCGAGCGTGTCCACCGACCCTGGGCGCATGCAAAAGTGGGCCGGAGCCATGCAGGCGGGAGAGTCCAGTTTCACAATGGCCGTCGAGTCCGTATCAGTGCAGTGCTACGCAGACACCGCTGCCGAGGCCGGCCATCCGCCTCATGGCGGTGGGGTTGCTTGGCCCACCGCCTCTGGGCAGCGGTCAGGCGAAGCTGCGCCACCTGCGGTCACACATGGCAGCGAGCTCGGCAACTTTGGTCTTGTTTCAAAGGCCTTCGACGCGGATGCAGGAACCAGTGGCGCCGCAAACGCAGTGCCGCCGCCCGATGACGACGTGTCAAAGTGGCTCGCCAGTATATACTTATCGTCAGGCGCATGGCGGCCGGACGGCATTGGCTCTGCTTGTATAGCGCTGGCTATCGTAGGAGCTGCTGCCTTTGGAATGTGACATGCAGCCCAATTCACTGCTTGTGCGGGCGTCGCGTTCCACATGTACCGGCCCGGTGCCTCCCACGCGCACGCTCTGCCGCCTGCCCCCGGACAGTAGGCGGGGCATGCTACCTGAATACCTGCCTGCTGCAAGCGAGAACTTAGTAGAGCGGTGCTGGCGCGCAGCATACGTGCTCTACAATTACTGTTGCCTCCTCGCCCGGCGCCCGGGGTGAACGCTGCCGAGGCCTTTGCAGCTGGTGGCCTGCCTGCCCGCAATATTACACACATGCACGTCTCGCGGAAATCGGCATATTAGAGCAGTTGGTTTGCTGTGCAGTCACTGCCCGCCGATGTGGCTACACAGTTGTCGCAATATCATCCAACTGCTAGCCCACAGCAATGACTGCACTTTGCGGGGGTGCGTCTCCATCGCTCGGCATCGCTCTGCTTGCTCTTCTCGTTGTCTATTCTCGCTTCCAGAGTGCATTATCATTCTCGCCCGTTTGGCCGCAACCACAAAGCAAGCTCGGCGCGTCTGCAAGCGCTGCTTCTGTGGCAACCGTGCCTCGCTCTTGGCGCCTGCTGAGGCTTTTTCCTCTCCCTTGCCGCACCGTCTGCCAGTGGACACTGCTGCCGCCGTTGCAGCCCAATGCTCTCCCAAATGAGCCGCCGGTACTCGTCTCTCTCGCTTTTCATACTTTTAGCGACTTGGCTGTGCCTTGCGGTGGCGGCCAACCCTGAGGATGGCGACAACCAACACCAGTCAGATGTTGCAGAGTATGAAAACAAGGGCACCAGGTACGACATTGTAATTCAGCGTAAAGACCCGCCGCCAGAGTCCGGCCCTGCTCTTGGGGATCCAGAACGCCAGCTGGCCAGCGACCTCATAGCCGATAAAGTCCACGGCGCCCATGGGGACAGCACCATGCCCGAGGAGGGTACTGGCGCCGCCGCTGCGGATGCCGCTGACGACAGCTCGCTTGGCAACAACCTTGGTGGCTTCAACCTTGATGGAATCTTGGACCTGATGGCTGGCGACGACAAGGGTAATGTCAACTTTGGAGCCATTGGACTCGAGCTTGCCAACAATTTGGCAAACGTCATCGACATGAATGAGGTTGGCAGCATGGCAAGTACGCTTGGCATGGTGCTCTCGGGGCTTGGCGCAGTGAATGAGATTCAGCGCCAAGGCGGCATAGCCGGCGTGGACAGACAAAACCCCGTTGCTGCTGCAAACCTCATCTTGAACAGCGGCATCACGGCTCTGATAGGCCAGGTTCTCAGCAACCAGGGCGCGGAGCATGACCTTGGGCTTCTGGGAAACTTACAACTGGAACTGCCTGCCGCTGTGAGGCACAACGGCCTACGCACTGGAGAAGGTTCAGGCAAGGCAGGTGGACTGCGCACAAACCAGGAAGCAATCAACCTCCACGATATAATTGCCGGCAACCAAATGGGCGGCATTGATGTGCAACAGCTTGCTGGAATTATGAATGGCCTCCTAAGCAGCGGTGGCACGCATAGCGCTGACCACATCTCGCCTCGCGAGCACGGCTTGCACACGCCCTCTGGCAAAGAGAAGCAGACGGCTCGTGGCGGAAAGGCCAGGACTGACACTGGCACACTGGCGAGCATGGTTCGTGGCAGCAACACCCGCAGCATAGCCAGCGCAGTATCGGATTTTGTCAATGGGAACGATACTGCGGGCTTCTCTGACATTGCCCAAGCGATTGGCATCCGCAACTTTCTCCGGGCCGAGGACAAGAAAGTACCTGACGGCTGTCCATCCTGCTTCAACTGCATGTACCCGGGATCCGTGTGCGCGCACAATGCCACATGCAACCAGTTCACTGGGCGCTGCGACTGCCCCTCTGGGTGGACCGGAGAAGATTGCTTACAGACAGGTAAGCGGATGTGTGGGACATTTGCACTGTGTCCCAGCTGTTGTACGCGTTGCGGTGCTGGTATTATCCCCAGTCCACTGCCACGCCAGCACATGTCTGACCATCGCTCTATTCTGACTACGCCACCTACCATGCATTGCACCATTTCTGGACTTTAGCTTGCCTAAGTCCCCTGGATGAGGGCAAGCGCCCTGCTTCGCGGAGCAGCCATTGCCACCAAGATACGGAGTGTCGCCCAGGCTGGGGTGGCTGGAACTGCAACAGTAAGTAGCACAACTTGGCCATTCTCAAGCCCACATATCATACATGCCCACGATGGCGAGCCAGATCTGACACTAAGCCACTTCCGCTGCCAGCCATTGCCACTTTCCGAAATTGTAGTGTGCCTGAACGACTCTGTGTGCGATGGAGTCGTCCCGACCGGCGAGGGCGGGCGCTGCTACAACGGCAGCAAGCTTGTTACCACTGTTGTCGGCCAGTGCACTGTTGGCAACAAGGGCCTAAGCCGCTATCTCCCTGATGGGGTGATGCCCAAGATGACATTCGGCTGCGATAGAAACTCCAGCTCCTGCAGTGCACAGTTCTGGATAAGCGGGAAGGAGGCGTTCTACTGCAACCTCGATCAGTGCAACATTGGGACGTGGGGAGCACAGTCGACCGCATCAATTGACTGTAGGCGGATGAAGTGTGCATGTATTCCTGGGCGCTTTCTCTGCGGCAACTACGGCCTTGACATTTCAACTGTTTTGAACGAGGTCGAGGGCCCTGTGGACATCAAGTGCCACGAACGCGGGTTCAGTGACTGCTATATCCGAGAATTTGTTGTCAGCAAGACGCTTGCATCAATCATTGGCGACGACGCAATCAACATGGAGTGCTCTGTTGGCCAGTGCATGCACTACAGCCAGCTGCCCGACTACAAGCGGATAAGCCGCGAGACGCGCAAGAGCAACATGCTAATTGGGATAGGCACCTCCCTCCTAACTGTCTATCTGGTGCTACGGCTTATCCGGATGCTCGTACATGATCGCACCAACAGCAGCGGCGTCGGAGGCGGCAGCGGCGGCGGTGGTGGCGGCGGCAGAAGCAGCGGCGGTGGCAGACTGGAATCGCACTCAACTGACGCTACTACTCCTATCGAGAAGGGAGCAGGCCCTCAAAGCCTGTCTGGTATTCATGCAGGCAGCGAAATCGACAGCCTCTTGACAAGTACACAGAAGGCAACAGTAATCTTCCGCGGCATCGCCTACACAATCCCCACTCTCAGCTCGGAATTCGCTGCCTTGAGGGCCATTGGGGTTGGCTCTGATGCAGAGAGACCGGGCCCTTCAAGCGTTGCTAATGTGGAGATGGATATTCTGCAGGGTGTCTCTGGCATTGTCTACCCTGGAGAGATCATGGCCATCCTTGGGGCTTCTGGAGCCGGCAAGAGCACGCTGCTAGACATCCTAGCTCGGCGCGAAAAGTGTGGAAAGGTGGGAGGCAAGGTACTCATTAACAACTGCGACCTTATTGGCGAGCTGACTGCTGAAGAGTTCCATCGTATGTCGGGCTATGTTGACCAGCAAGATATCCATGTGGCAACAGCAACTGTTTACGAGTCAGTCATGACATCTGCTCTGCTACGCCTTCCTCGCACCATGTCACAGACAGCCAAGCAAAGGCGTGTCCGCCAGGTGCTGACGGAGCTGGGGCTGTGGTCTGTGCGCGATTCCAGGATTGGCAAGAGTGGCGCCCGTGGGATCAGCGGTGGTGAGATGAGGCGTGTCTCGATTGCCTGCGAGCTGGTCACCTCACCATCAATCATATTCCTTGACGAGCCCACATCTGGGCTGGATGCATACAGCGCATACACGGTGATGCTGACTCTTTCTCAGCTGGCACGCCGGTACGGGCGGACCATCGTGTGCACAATCCACCAGCCACGGGCGGACATATTTGGCATGTTTGATCGGCTTATTGTTCTGGCTGCTGGCCAGATGTGCTACTCTGGCCCAGCGCTGGACATCACAGAGTACTTCAAGTCGATTGGTCACCCTGTCCCGGAGGGATACAATGTGGCCGACTTTTCGGTAGACCTTGTCCAGCATGCAACGGTTGCAGGCTCCAACAGGCATCTGAGCGACAATGGAAGTGCACAGGCCGCTTCTACTGGTGCGCTGAGCGAAACGCAGACTCGCGCGCATGATGAGAAGCAGACAGGCAGCAAGGTCTCCAGCGACGGTGAGTGGAGCCCGCTGCTTGGAGGCAGCCGGCTTTCGCTCTTGGCAGAAGGTACCGGGCACAGCAACGCCAGCGCAGCAACAGCCGCCATGTCTGCGCACAAGCTAGGCCATGCAGATGGCGGCGCCAACATTTTCATGGGCAACGTCGATCTGCAACAGCTCCTGCGAAGCTATGCCGACAGCCCGCATCACAAGCAGCTCTCCAGTAAGCTCGATAGCTTTACTGGCATTGACTGGGAGCCGACAGCGTTCGAGATGGTGACCTATCCTGGACTCACACGCCACAGCCGCCCAGTCACGCCAATGCAGCAGGTCAGAGTCATATTCCTGAACCTCTACGACCTGACACTCATTCTCTGCCGGCGCCTACGCGGCCAGCAGGTCAGCCAGCAGCTGGATGACAAGCTGCGTCCAACTGTCTACGAGCAGTTCCTTGTCCTGTCTGGCCGCATCTTCCGCAACCTCTACCGCGACCCGACGCTGATGCTGGCCAACTATGCACTGTCGCTGTTCATTGGCCTCATGTGCGGAGTATTGTTCTATCAGCTGGACAACTCGGTGCAGGGCATGCAAAATCGCCTGGGGCTGCTCATGTTTGTGCTTGCGTTCTATGGCTTTGGCTGCACAACTTCGCTGCTTGTCTTCGCCGAGGAGCGCCTGTTGTACCTTCGCGAGCGCGCCAACGCCTACTACAGCCCGCTTGCATATTTCATGGCAAAGGTGACGTTCGACCTTGTTCCGCTCCGTGTCATCCCGCCGCTGCTGCTAACGCTGATTGCATACCCAATGATTGGGCTGGCCGCATCATGGCCGCAGTTTATCAAGTTCTTCAGCACGCTCGTGCTCTTCAACTTGACGGTGGCCTCGCAGATGTTCTTCATTGGGCTGCTCGCAGAGGAGCTCGTCGTGTCCAACTTTCTGGCATCAATCATGCTCCTCTTCTCGCTGCTGTTTGGCGGACTGATCCTCAACAAGGAGTCCATTCCGGCGATTCTGCAAAACCTATGTCGGATCTCTTCATTCAACTTGGCATACGAGGCACTGGCAATCAATGAGCTCCGCCACGCGCACATTGAGGAGGTGCGCTTTGGGCTAGAGATCCAGGTCCCCACCGCCTCACTGGTGTCGTCATTCGGGTTCGACCTGCTTGCATTCTGGCCTGATGTTGCCATTCTCTGCGCAGTTCTTGCAGCAAGCCTGGGTCTGTCGCTTCTGTGGCTGACATATGTAATCCGAGAACGTCGCTAGCTTTATTTTACGCATGAATAAATGCATGGTATGGTCGCGCGCCTGGAATAGCACTTGGCACTGGATATGCTACGGCTGGCGGCCTGCTTCCTCTTGGCCGTCTACCCTTCTCTTGGCCGACCCGTGCCTCTGGCGCCCGATCTGCTTGCAAATTACCCAAACACAGGTGCACTGGACTGTCAACTGTCCGGGGAGCACAGCTATCCAGGACCAGCTTCGCCTCTTTAGCTGAAGCTGCACATGTCGCCCCATCTCTCGGCCAGAAGACGACGTAGTCCCCATGACTTTGCAGTGCTGGTCGCCAGTATATGATTCTGTAGCGCGAAACGCCCTGCTACGACAAATCGACTCTGCTACGCGGCGGACTGCATGGTTCTACAGATTCAACCTGGCGGCAAGCTCCTTCAGCTTGCCAGGATCCGCCTGCTTCGCTGGCCAGTCGATGGTGAGACCCTCCTCCCTGTTGGGCTTAGGAATAACGTGAAAATGCACGTGGGGAACCTCCTGGTGCGCCAGCCTCCCGTTGTTCTGCAGGACATTGTAGTTTTCGAGATTGAGCGCGGCAGCAATCTTTTTGGCAACGGGCAAGGTGTCGGCCAGGAACTCGTCAGGGAGCTGGTGCAGCTTCTCCGCGTGGTACTTTGGGATTACGAGCGCATGGCCCTCGGAAAGCGGCCCAATGTCAAGGAATGCAAATGTCGTTGGCGTTTCGAGAAGCTTGACAGAGGGTATCTCGCCCTTGATGATTCTGCAAAATATGCACTCGGCGGCGAGCTTGCTGGCCATTGTCGTGAGTGCGGTAGTCGCAGGACCGGTCAATTTGAAATAGCGGTAATAGTAGAGCGGGGGCGATTCTGATTCAGCAGAGAGCACAGCCGCGAGCAGAGGAGAAAGGCATCTGCAGGACGCAGACGGCCGCCACCGCTGGGTCAGCAGCCCATCACACCCTAACCCGCCACGGAAGCCAAAACCACGAATGCATCAGGCGGGGTTTCCGGCTATTGAGAGCTACCAAGAGCAGCAGCAGGGGCGGCGGGGCTGGTGCGCGCTCTACTGGCCCCCGGCTGCGGCGCACTGCTGCTGCTGCCATCGCTGGCTGCTTCCGCGCTGGCCTGTCTGTCCAGATACCTTTTCCGTGCTTCGAGGAGCATGAACTCTTTGCGCTTGCTGAGCACATCTGCCCGCTTGGCCGAGTCGGATTCCCAGACCTTTGGCGGCAGCGGAGGCAATGGTCCTGCGTCTGCGCCTTTTGTAACATGCAGCCTGTTCACGAGCGGAGACTGGGCCGCGTTGAGGATCACCCCCGACGATGTGGCGGTGGCCACCCCCCGGTCGCCGCTGCCTAGCGTGCCCGTGTGCGCTCCGGCCGCAGCGCCCTGTGCCTCGGCACGTCGCTCGGCGGGGGTTGTTGGTGGTGGTGGCAGCATGCCGCCATTACGAAGGATGTTATCACTGGTGATCGTCGGTGAGCCCGTCCGAGCCAGATCCGCGCGGATAGCCGCTTCAGGGATGTCGGGAAACATGGCCTGGATTGTTTGGACATGTTCATGGCGCACGATGTGCACGCGCCGCTGCACTCTGGCCCCGGCATGCTGTGCCTGCTCATTCCCACCTTGGCCTACAGCCCCCACCCAAAGCCGGCATGGCCTCGCATCGCAGTGGCTGCTCTTCGTGTTAGCATGCGTGGGCGCTCGGGCTGAAGGCGATAAGGCGCCGTGGGTCCTCGAGCCATTGTCAGTGGGACGCTGCAGACGGCACGCCTCTAGGCTTACCTAGCAGCCAGCGAAGAACCAAAAACACCACGCCAAGTGCGATGAAGAAGGTGACACTGTCATTCATTTTGGTCGGCCGTCCCTGGAAAGCGTAATAGCTGCTGCAGCTGTTGCACGCGGGTTTTGCTGGTGCTGGGGCCACCAGGGGCCGGCTGCCTCCACTCGGGTCTCTGCCGGTGCTAGGGTTGCTGGCAGGGCAGGCAATGCGCCTTGCTGCGCCAAAGGCTGTCTGCAATTATTCGTGGGCGAGCCCTAGCCAGGATAGAATAGCCCACGAGAAGCCTTAACAAGAGGAGTTTTGAGTAGCAGCGAAGACAGTTTCACATACGTCAAGAGCAGGAGCCGGGGGCAGAGGCCGGGGTGCTAGTAACATCTGCCTCTGGTCGTGCAACATGTGGGATCGTTGGATGGCGGGGGCCAGGTGGCGTATGCGCAGCGCCGAAGGTGTGGCCCAGCTGCTTTGCAATATCGCCACCGCCTTCGCCGCGCTCAAGTCACGCTTTGAATATGGAGCAATCGTCCTCGTCCAATACAGCATGAGCACCTGGTGTTCCAGGGACTGTATCATTGCAAAACATATCCAGGACACAACAGTCTAGTTGAGCTGGGAAGAAGGGACAACGATACGGAGGAAGACGCTTCCGTCAACCACACTTGACGCAGCTGGGGTTGGCGCCGACGAAACGGGTTGAGTGGGTGTTGGAGTCATGCTGACAATCTGCACGTCGCTGGCTCTGGCCGACATGATCTGCGATACATCCGACTGGCCCATGGCAAGGGCGCCAATCGGCACGTAGATAGCAACATGATCGTTGTCAAGGCGCTCCGTAAACACACCATTGTGGCTGCTGTCCCGCTTGAGGAGCTCACCGCTGTCGTCCTTGTTGGAATCAAAGATGTGCGCCGTGACAGTCGGCGACGCCTGGATCGTCGCGCTCACGCGGCCAAGCAGGTTGGGGACCAAGCCGTTGCCATCCTCGTCCGGGTTGATGTTGGCAACGATGTTGACGGGAGCGACGACGCTGGCGATCACCTCGCCGAGGATGTCGTCCAGAAGGTCGCGACGCAGGAGCTCACCGCTGTCGTCCTTGTTGGAATCAAAGATGTGCGCCGTGACAGTCGGCGACGCC
>JANBOI010000035.1:0-28170 GCA_027595825.1 Coemansia biformis
TCCGCGCTGCCCTCCCGCGTCTGAAGGGGGCAGGCGGGGGCGCTCGGCGATTGGCTGGGGGCAGGAGGGCGCAGGCTCACTGTGTGGGGCCCGCGCCACCTGTGTGGCAGGTGGGGCATGGGGCTGGCGGCGCCGGCTGCGCTGCCCGCCCCGGGGCCCACAACATCAGCACCTCCCATGCTGGGAGTATTTAGGGGTGGCCTGGGTTCCACCCCCTTCTCTTCTGTTCTAGTTTCTCAGTTTGGTTTGACTCTCAACAGGGATACTTTTCCTATATAACAGGCTCAGCTGCCCTGCACATAGAGAGCTTCCAGAGCACCAATTCACCCACCCACAGCCCAGAGCTGCAGCCAGGAGCTGTAGCAGCTGGTGCCATTGTGGGCAAGCCATTGCAGTGTGCCTTGCTGTGCATGGCATCCAGAACATGCCAAGTGACATGCTGGCACCCAGCAATGATGCACAGCCACCCAGTGAGCCTACATGGCTGCCCAGTGAGGAAGCCATGGACACAGCATAAAAAGGCCTGCTTCCTGGGCATTCTCCCAGTTGGGAACTTCATCCACAAATACTACTTCACTCCTATGTGGACATTCTGGTGGTCCTGCGACCATCCTTGGTTGCTGCCCCTTTGCTGCCACCACCCCCCACTGCTGCACCCTGCCCCATGTGAGCAGCCCACTTGCAATACTGGCTCACTGTGCTTGTGTTGCATGGTTTCCAGCACCTTCCATGTGGCACAGTTCCAACACCTTCCATGTGGCACACAGTTCCAGCACCTTCCATGCTGGGACTATTTAAGGGTGGCCCTGGTTCCTGCCCTTTCCCCTGGGTTCTAGTTTCTTCAGTTTAGTTTTGACTCTGAGCGGGACACTTTTCCCTTTTAACAGCTTGCCACAAGCACACAGCCTGGAGTCTGCTGTGACAGGACAAAAGTGGCATGATCAGAATACCTCCAGTATTCTGACCCTCCAGGTACCATTTATTCTGAAGGGAACCTGACATGGCAGTCAGCATGACAGTGCTGAGCCTGCACTGCCTGTGTGGTGTTATTGAGCAAGTCACAGACATGAGGATGAGTGTGTATAGAGCTTTCTTGTAAGTGTGGAAATAGGTCACAGAAATAAGGAACCAGTAAACTGCTCTGCATGGCCAGGCAAGGGGTGTCTGCACACCCAGGGTGGCTCTGGTGTTGATCCTTGGAGACTGGCATTGATACATGGAGGCAGCTCATACCACAGTGCCTGCCCTTCAACAGTGGCAGGCAGCACATAGGGCAGGCAGCATCAGCTGCACTGCCTGCTCTGGGGCTCACAACAGCAACACTAACAACTAGCATATGACATTGTTGCTACTGGAATGACCAAAGCAATGCTATGAAACTCTGCATGCCCAGTGTGCTGCAATCTCACTATCATGAGCACTGAGCATATCTTGTAGCAATGGGAGATACATCCTCAGCCCACTGCCCATCACAGTGAGGTGTGCAAGTGTGCCTTCATGGGTACCAGCCAATGCTGTGAGTGGGGTAAATGTATAGCGGCCAAAGGCATGGTTGACAATGTATAATATGCCACTGGGGACATCAGGGTGTGGCAGTGGTGCAGTGGCCATGTTTTCAGGGATGGCATGGGAGAAGCATACAATCCCTTTAACACGGTAGACATCTTCAGGCAAAAGCTGCTTGAGCATGCCCACAAAGGCAACAGGTGAAAGCAGGGCTGCTGTGTGTCCAGTCCAAGGGCGAGTGATCTCAACCAAGTCAACTTCCTGCACATGGTGCCTGGGGATGGCAGCAACAGAAGCATGGGCGGCATCAGGTCCTGTGTCTGCAGCAGCAGGCCCCGACAGGCTAAACAGGCGCGTGTCTAGGCCAAATGCCATTTCCGGGGCAATGCCAGTGTCTGGGTCAGCTCTGATCTTGGGAGTATCTGTGTTGAGGTCATTAACATGGTCAATGACAATATCCAGCTGCCGCTCGCTGACATGCTCCCACTTGTTGAGGATGATGAGGTCAGTGTACTGCGCCTGGAGGCGGGCAGTGTAGGATGTGTCCTCATAGCCGCAAAAGTTGATGCAGTCGACAACAGTCAAAATAGCATCAAGGTGAAAGTCAGAGTCTTCCATTTCGCGAATTTGCCATGCAATCGGCGCAGGGAAAGCGGATCCGGACGTCTCAACGATGATACGGTCGGGGCGGTACATCTCCTTCATCTCTAGCAGAGCGCGCTTCATCTGGCCGACAAGCACGCAGCAGAGACAGCCGTTTGTCATCTCGGTTACTTGGACGTGGCTTTCGCGGGCCAATGCGCTATCCGTCTGCGCGTCGCCAAACTCGTTCTTCAGGAGCACTATCTTATAGTCGGGGCCAACTCGTTTCAGCAGATTGAGGATGATTGTCGTCTTCCCAGCGCCGAGGAAGCCGGTGAGCACGGTCACTTGAGTAGTCGCATCGTCAATTACTGTGCGGGATTTGTGCGGGTTGGCAATGCTGGACATTTGCGGCAGTTGGGCTGGCGCGCGGGCTGGCAAATGTCGATTCGAGAGAAGCAGGCTGCGCTGAGGGGTGAGGCGCGGGGGAAGCAGAGCAGAGCAGAGCGAAAAAAGCAGCACGGCCAGCGGCGCCTTTGCAGGTTGCGGATTCGGGGGGGGGGGCGCGGCGGCTGCGACTGACTTTGTGTGCCGGCGGCGCGGGCGTGCAGCCAGCACCCAGCTTGACCTGTTGCCCGCCTTTCGTGCCTTCCTCTTGTGTGCATGCAGCGATGCGGATCTACTTTGCGCTGCTTCTGACGTGTGTGCTCTGCGGCGGCTCGCTGAAGAGGCGGTCGCTCTCGGGGAGCGGCGCAGCCGCAGCAGCATTCGTCGGCCTGGCCACCGCCAGCAACGACAATGTGCTCTTCACTGCAGTGCTGCTGTCCTTCTTCCTGACCAGCACGTTCTGGACAAAGTACCAGGGGCGGGTGAAGGCCAAGATTGACCCGGAATTCGTGGCGGCGTCGCGGCGGGACTGGAAGCAGGTCCTGTGCAATGGCGGTCTCGGCGCGCTGATTTCCCTGATATACCAGTGGCACTTTGACGGGCGCCGCCCTGAGGACATGAGCACGGCCGAGCGCAGGCTGATGACAGTGCTCGTCTGGGGGTACGTTGCATTCTACGCATGCTGCGCGGCGGACACTTGGGCCAGCGAAATCGGGTCGCTCAGCAGCAACTGGCCCGTTCTGATAACGACCCTGCGGCCCGTGCCGCCCGGGACCAACGGCGGGGTAAGCAAGCTGGGTATGATGTCGTCGTTTGCCGGCGGGGCGGCGGTCGGGTTGGCGGCCGACGTGGCACAGTGGGCACAGTACTTGCCGGCATTCCGCGCCGGCGTGCTGCCGCGGGTGCCGTACATCATGGTCGGGTCGGTGTTTGGCGTGCTTGGCTCGGCGCTGGACTCGCTGCTCGGGGCGACTGTGCAGGCGTCGTACCTTGTCGGCAAGTGCGCAGTTTCCGATCTCCCGGCCGCCAAGCGGAGGCAGCTGGCGGAGGTCAAGGTGATTTGCGGGCGGGACCTGCTGAGCAACAACATGGTGAACGCAGTCGCATCCACGTGCACCGTCGCCATTGCGGTCGGGCTCTTGTCGCTTGCCGGTGCTGCGTCCCCCGAAAGCGGCCGTCGCTGATGCGCGGGCTGTGTGTGGGTTCTGGCCACCAACCTGGAAGCGCCTGGCACTGCAGCTCAAAGCGTCCAGGCTGGCCGAGGCTGGGTAGGCGGGGCCTACGGTTGGAGATTGGTTCCCAGCCGGGCGCGTGGGCTCGCAGATGTGGCAGGGGCGCCGCGCTCGAGCCCCACGAACAGTGCGTTGTAGACAGTTCTACCAGCTCCACGCCGTGCTGGTGTTTGTGGCGGTTTGGCTGGACCAGCCCCAGCCATTGCTGCCGTGCACCGTACAGCTTTATTGTCACCTCAATAGCAAGTGTGCGCACCCGTAGGAGTCAAACCACCCTTGCAAAGTGCAAAAAATGCACATCAGCGTGGCGAACTTGGTGCACATGAGCGCGCAAATGGGTGTTGTCCTTGTTGATTCTTGTCTACACTCCAATGTGAGCAGTATCAGCGACTAGAATCGACGATAAGGCAAGCTGGGGCTACGTCAAAACATACATTAGCGGCAGGCTGGGCTATCCGTTTTGCGCAGCCTGTCGATATCAACGCCGCCGCCATGCTCCCTGGCACCGCCCCGAGTGCGGAAGGGCACACCAGGAACACTCGCGCGCCCTGCCCCCGCCGACGCCCCATCCTCACATGCGCCGGGGCGTGGTCAACGGCATCCCCGCGACGGTCGGCGTCAGGGAAATGGCCATTACAAACTCGTCGTCCTCCTCGAGGAGGCGGTCAAAGGCCATGGACGAAGCGAGCTGGTCTCGAATCTTGCGCCGTGCGCTCGGGTCGTCAACCAGCGAGGCCACGGCAGGCGACGTGGGCCGTAGCAGCGCAGACGGGTCCTCAGGCGCCAGGCTCGGCTGGCACAGGTTCAGCTGCTGCGGCCGCTTGGACTGCTGCGACTTGCGGCTGGGCGGCGACGGCGAGAACAGGCGACCGAGGCCGTGCCGATGCGGAAGAGTCGCGCTTGTGCCGCCGTCTCGAGGCTTGAATCTGCTGCTTTCGATCGAGATGCGCGCACTCAGGCTGGCTGCCGACTTTGAAAATAGGCCCGGCGAGTGCATCGGCGAAGACTGCGCGCTCGAGGCATGGCGGGGCTGGTCTTCGGGGTGGCCAAACTTGCGCGCCGCGCCGCCAGCTCCTGGCTCGGTGTCTCCATCGGCGCCGGCATGGGTGCCACTGGCATTTGTTTCGAGGCCAAGGCCAGCCGACGCAGGTGCCATGCTATATCCCTGAAGCTGGGCGGCCAGGTCGTGGCGCAGCTGCGCGTCGGCAGTGAGGGTCGGGTCTGATCGCACCGACATGAGCAAGGAGGACGGGGCGACTGCCGCTGACCCGCGGTGCTTGCGGCTGTCGGAGTCCTGGCGCGGCGACGCACGCGCTCGGGCGGTGGCAGGGCGCTCGGGCAGCGGCAGTGGCAGCGTGTCGCGCGCTGTGGGCCTCTGGCCGTGGGCGGCAATGTGGCGGGGCAGCGGGGGCACGGGCGGGACGATGCTAGGCGCAATGCTCCGGGCGCTCCGTCGCCGGCTGCTGGGCGGCGACATGTCGGCGCTGGCCGCGGGGTGGGGTGGCTCGACAGCCAGCGGGTTGTCGGCTGGCGGCGGCGGGTGGCCAGCGCCCGGGGTCGGCTGGGCAGCAGCCGAGGAAGCAAACGCGGCGCGCGAGACGGCCTCCTTGACAACGGCCTGGCTGATCTCCGAGGGGGCCAACCTGTGGGGAGAGGCCACAGCGCGTGGTTGGGCCCCGTCGTGGCTACTGCGGGCAGACCTGCTACTGCCAAAGGCGTGTGCGCCGGAGCATGTCGTGTAGTCAAGCGAGGCAGGCCGCGGCTTTGTCGGGGGCGACGCAGTAGCGGCGCTGCGAAAGGGCTCTGGACCGCCGCCGGCACTGGCGCTGCTACTGCCACCGGCATCTGCAGCGGCGGGGGACGGCCAGACCGCGGTCTCGCAATATTCATATGCAGGAACAGGCTGGTGGCCAATCCCGGGCGGGCTGGCAGCCGCATGGCAATCCCGGCTGGCCGATCCTTTGTCCCAGGTGCGCTCGCCGCCGCAGGCGTCACTGCCAAGGCGGTGCAGACGGGCTGGCGCGTTTCGCGCCTGCGGCGCGTCGCCATCGGCGGCCGCCAGAACCGACATGGTGCTGCGGCGGGTCTCGCGGCGGCGCTGGCGCCGGGCCTCGAGGGCCGAGTTGCGCTGTATGGTCAGCAGGAAGTCTCGGTCGATGGCGGCCAGGCCGCCTACAGCGGCCACGTCCTCTGGGGCGGCGGCGGCGGCCGAGTGTGGCACGGCTATGTCGATGCCCACCTCCAGCAGCGTGTCGGCCAGGCGCTGGCTTGAGGTGCGGGGGTGCGCAGTGGCGGGCGCGGCTGTGGGCAGCGAGACCAGCGGCGACTCGGCAAACATGCGCGGATGAGCGGCAATGTCCACCGCGTTGATGTCGAAGGACTGGTGGCGCTGCTGCCGGGTCTCGGGGCGCCGGGTGTTGGTGAAGCTGAGCTTTGCGCGCCACAGCGACCCGCGCCGCTTGCGGTCGCCGGCCGCATCGTCGGCGCCCGCGCGCACCGCAGACTGCACGGCCCCCGACGTGCGCATGCTCGGGACGTCGCTGTCCGAGAAGCAGCCAGAGGCCGATGTGGAAAAGACAGCCGCGGCGGCAGTCATTGGCGTCAGCGACTGGGGAGTTGCGGCGCGCGCCGGGGCTGGAGGCAGAGCCGAGAGTCTCCGCTCCAGCTTGGTACCGCGCCGTGCCGGTATGGGCGCGGGCGCGGGCGGCGGCGCGAACGCGGGCGCAAGGGCCAGCGCAGGCGCCGACCGCGGCTCGCTGGCGAAAAAGTCCTTGGACGAGATGCCTACGGGGTTGAGCTTTGGGTGCTTTGGCGGGCCGCGGCGGAAGATTTTCAGGAGGCCGTTGGCACGGGCCACGCCCTGCCGCTGCTGCTGTTCCGGCTGCGGCTGCTGGCTGCAGCAGGGCACCTCGAGTGGCGGGGGCGGCGGGGGCGGGGGCGGGGGCATCGGCGCCAGGCCGGCGTCTCTGCGGCTCATGGACAGGCAGAGGCTGGGCGACAAGAGGCGCGTGCGTAGTGCACGCAGGAATAGAAAAAGAAGAGCACGGCTTGGGAAAGAGAGGGAGAGGCGCCACGCGCGGGCGACAAGCAGCATACTCGCTGAGGAGCTGCATCCCCATTCTGTCGCCGCTCGCCTGGCCAGCCCTGGCGCCTGGCGCGCCGCGGGCACGTGGCTCGCCGATCCACCAGCGCCGCGCCGCGCCGCGCCGCGCATTGTTCGCAGGACGGATCATCCCACACGCGGTCTGCGCGCTTGCTGAAAGCAGTAGCCTGGCCGCCGGGGGTGTGGATACCGGTCCGCATGGGCGCCGCCGTGGACCGGCGGACCATCGCCGGACCATCGCCGGACCGCCTTGCCTGCGGGAGCGGCGCATCCGGCCCAGCGCGCATCCGCCTGCACTCTAGCTCCCCAGCGGACTTTATTGAACAAGCGGGCCTCACCACTGGCGACGGCCGAGGCGGTTGTGGCGGTAGGTGAAGCCAATGAAGGCGGCGGGGTCCACGGCATCGGCGGTCTGGGGGTCGACAAGCGAGTCGAGCTCCTTGCGCTTGTTGTAGACGTCGCGGTAGAGCTCCATGTCGGAGGGGTCGGAAAAGTCGTCAAAGTAGGCCTTGTCGGTGTCGGACTGCAGCTCCGGGACAAACGGCGGGAGCTCGGAGGCGCGCAGGGAGCGCAGAGTCATGCCGCGGAAGTACGGGTGCACGGCGGCCTCGTTGACGGAGCAGAGGCGCTGGTCGCAGTGCGCGACAAGCCGGGTGATCAGGTCCCAGGCCTCGGGGTGCAGGTTGCCCTCGGCCTCGCGCGAGTCAAACTCGGGCCGGTGGAACGCCTTGCTCCAGTGGTAGACGTTGCGCCAGACGTCGTCGGCGGAGGGCCCGGCAAAGGGCGCGTAGCTGGCGAGGAACTCGTAGAGGATGCAGCCGAGCGACCAGTAGTCGACGCGAAAGTCGTAGCCCAGGGGCGCGTCGCCGTCGGCGCGCGGGCGCTTCTTCTGCTGGTCGATCGCCAGCGACGTGTAGAGGATCTCGGGGGCCATGTAGTCGGGCGAGCCGACAATGGAGAAGGCGCGCGGCATGTCGTCGTGGCGCATGGACTTGCAAAAGCTGCGCTTCTCGGTGGACGAGTGGAAGGTGGGCTCCTGGTCCTTGACCCGGTCCAGCTTGCGGCGCATGGCCTCGAGCGTGGGCCGGCTGAGATGGCCGTGCGACAGCCCAAAGTCGGTCAGCTTGATGTGCCCCGACGCGTCGACCAGAAAGTTCTCGGGCTTCAGGTCGCGGTGGAAGTAGCCGAACGAGTGGAGCGCCGCCACTGCCACCAGCATCTCGGCAATGTAGAAGCGCGCAATCTGGTGCCGCAGGATGCCGTTCTGGTTGAGCAGGGTGCGCACGTCGCCACCCGGCACGTACTCCATGGCTAGGTACAGCGAGTTCTGGTCCTGGAACGAGTACAGCAGCTTGACCAGCCACTCGGAGCGCGACGTCCGCAGAATGTCGCGCTCGGTCAGGATGTGCTGCACCTCGCCCAGGCGCACCAGCAGCTTTTTGGCCATCTTCTTGAGCGCACACACCTCGCCCGTGTCGCGCTTGCGCGCCAGGAACACCTGCCCGTAGCCGCCCTGCCCGATCTGCGCCAGGATGTCAAACTCGCGCTCGCGCGTGCGGTTGCGTCGCCGGCGCAGGATCGACGACTCGCTGCTGCAGTGGCTGCTCCACGAGTCCTGCACATGCTGCCGCGTCGTCTGCACGCTGCGCACCGCGTTCTTGAAGTCCTCCAGCCGCCGCCGCCGGCTGGCCACGTACGTCAGGTGGTCCACGTAGTACTCCAGAAAGTACACCTGGGCCGCCTCCACCTTGCGCCGGATCGCGGGGTCCACCGTGTCCAGGAAGGCGTTGCGCCGCGTCACCGACCCCACGCCTGCGGGCGCGCCCGCGCCGGCATCGGCGCCGGCATCAGCGACAGGCCCTGCAAGGCCCGGCGGCGCGTGGCGTGTGCGCCGCGCTTGCTGCGTCGGCAGCGCATTGCCGCTGCCGCTGGGCGCGCTGGAATGTGCGGCAGCGGGCTGCGCCATGGCCTGGTGGATGGAGTGCGGCGCGGGCGCGCGGTGCACCTGGGCGGCGCCGGCTGCGGGGGTCGAGAACATGTGGCGCATCACGGCGTCGGGCCCGCCAAACGCAGCGGGCTGGCGGTCCGGGTCGTAGTCGGTGCCCTGGGTCATGCGGCTGGCCATTGGCGTCGGCCGGGATTGCCTGCGGAGGCGGTTGGAAGGGCAAGCGGCGGTCGGGAGTGTAAGCCGGCAGCACCAACAACGGAGAAGAGCAGCACCAGAAACAGCACCAGAAACAGCACGTTAGAGAAAGAACAGCTGCGTGTCGGTCATCCGAGGTCTACAGAGCAGGGCTGGGCAGCGCTGGCCGCCCGTGTTTATGCGTGCCGCGGCGCCACCGCGCACCAACCCACACACAAGGCCGCGCGACGCGGCGGCGTGTATAGTGCCGCGCGCCCTTTGTGCAGTGGCACCAGTCCCGCCTCTGGCCTGGCCCGCACAGTGGCGCCCGCCTGCCGATTGGCGGCGGCCGCTGATCCGCGCCCGTTGATTGGCATGCTGGATCGCAAGCACTGGGAACCGGCTCCACGGCCTCGCCCAGAACACGATGTGGCCTATCGTTTGCGTGGAGCGGCGCCGGCGCGCTTGCCTCTCTGTCTGCACCGGCCCTCTTGTCCGCCCTCTGTGTCTGCCCGTGGTTCTTCTTCCGCGCCGAAGCGCCTACAGCGGGCACACGCAGTGCCGATTACACACGACCTTTTCCGCCGAGCCGCAAGCGGTCCACTGCGGGATTCGCTGCTGCCTGCACATGCACTGGCTACTGTGGGTGGTGCTCCTCGACGGGTGCCTGGCGGGCGCGGCGCTGCTGTCGCGCCGCGCCGGCTACTGCCGGAGCATGATTCGTTTTGCGCTCTGCGCGCTCGTTGCGTCGATGGCGGGGATCCTGGCCGCGCCGGTGCTGTGGGTGTGCGGGCGGCGGGCGTCAACCAACTGGGTGGTCGCACGCACGTTCTACTATACGGCGCGCGCCGCGCTGGGCATCTCAGTCGTGGTCGAGGGCGCAGAGATCCTGCAACGCGCGCAGCCGTGCGTGCTGGCCAGCAACCACCAGACTATGCTTGACCTGATCGTGCTCGGCGGCGTCTTCCCGATGCAGACGGTCATTCTGGCCAAGAAGGCGATCTCGTACTACCCGTTTGTCGGCTGGTTCATGCGTCTGGCCGGCGACATCTTCATCGCGCGCGGCAGCCGCCAGTCTGCCAGCGATATGTTCCGCTGCGCATCCGACGAGCTGCGGGCCAAGGACGTCTCGGTCTGGTTCTTCCCCGAGGGCACGCGCGGGCGCTTCGAGAGCGGACCCGACCTGCTGCCCTTCAAGCCCGGCGCGTTCCTGCTTGCCTACCACGCGCGCGTGCCCGTCGTGCCCGTCGTCGTCATGGACTTTCACAACATCTACGACCGTCGCCGCTTCTGGTGCGCGCCTGGCACCCTCCGAGTCAAGATCCTCGAGCCCGTTTCGCTCGACGGTGTCGCCGAGGATGAGCTGCGCTCCCTCACCGACCGCACCCGCGAGCGCATGCTTGCCGAGCTCCGGCGCATCTCCCCCGCACGCGCCGCCCACTAGTCCCTCAGCTTACGGCTCCTTGCCGCGTGCAATTCACCCGCAGTCCCCAGCCGCCGCCCCCTGCGCCCCAACTGCAGCGCGCGCCCAGCAGTCGCTCCATGTGCACCTCTCACACACACACACACTCTCTCTTCCAGCCTGCTGCCGCGCAATCCGCCATCGCCAATTTTCGGCACTCGCATTCCCGTCCTCCCTCCGCCGCGCGTGCAAACACCATGGGCGTGGCAGAGCTTGCGGGCAGGCTGCTGTTCTATGTGCAGCTGCTGCTCCTCGTGCAATGCATCGCGGGCGCCGCCGCCGTCGGCATTCTGGCAAGCCCGCTGCTGCTCGTTGCGCGCCGCCGGCCGGCTGTCAACTGGGCGGCGGCACAGGCGATGCGCGTCCTCGCCGAGCACGTCCTGGGCATCACCGTTGACGTCGACGGCGCCGAGCACCTGCTACGCGCCGGGGCGCTGCCATGCGTCATCGTCGCCAATCACCAGAGCCTGCTCGACGCGGTCTGGCTAGCGTGGGTGCTCCCGCGACGCGCCGTTGTTGTTGCCAGCACGACCATTGCGCGGCTGCCCGTACTCGGCTGGTTCATGCGCCTCGCCGGCAACCTCTTTGTCCGGCGAGGCGATGGCCAGAGCGTGAAGGCCCTATTTGACAGCTCCCTGCGCTACCTGGAGCGCGAGAAGACGACTGTCGTCATGTTCCCCGAAGGCCGGCGCAACCCCACGCGCACCGGCGCGCTGCTCGACTTCAAAAAAGGCGCCTTCTACTTGGCATACTGTGTACGCGCGCCAATAATCCCGGTCGCTGTCCAATGCCTGCATCCAATCTACAGCTGGTCCGACCGCCGCTTCCGCCGGAACTGCGTCATCCGCATCCGTGTGCTGCCGCCGATACCCACGCATGCGCTTGCCGAAGAGGCCATCCCGGCACTCGTTGCCGACGTCCGCAACGACATCCAAAAGGCCTGCATCTCCCTTGCCTCGGCCGCGTCGCACCGCCAGCTCCCGCAAGAGCCGCCCGACATGTAGCACACACGCCGCCCTCCTCACCATTTCCGCCGCCAATGCCGCGCGCCGGCACAGCGGCACAGCGGTACAGCAGCACGGCACAATACAACTCCACGCAACAACTCAGTTTAACCGCGCCAGCTGTCTACAGCGCTAGCCATGCCCGCCGGCACGGCCATGCAAACATAAAGCGCAACGCAATTCTTACTAATCAACAGCCGTCCCGGGTTATCGCTTGAGCTTTGCTTCATCAATTCCACCATTGTCCTTGCGCGCGAAAGGCTTGCCATGCGCCATCACCCTCCATCCATCCACGCTGCTGCTGCCTCGCAATCAACTGTTAGCAGCAGCAGCAGCAGCAGCAGTATCCCCATCAATCGTTGATACGCGCACCGCACAAGGATGGGCCTACATGTCTGATGCCTCCACGACCATGCGCGCAATGGCCTCGAGCCCAATGCGGTCGTAGTCGTCGAACGAATCAACTTCGGGTGCGTCAACGTCAAGGACGCCCAGGATCCGCCCGCAATGCGACAGCAGCGGCACCACGATCTCGGACCGGGATGCCGCGTCGCATGCAATGTGGCCAGGAAACTCGCGCACGTCTTTCACGGTTACACTCTTCGCCTCGCTAGCCGCCGTCCCGCACACGCCTTTGCCGAATGCAATCTCGGTGCACGCGGGCCGGCCCTGGAATGGCCCCAGCACCAAGGTATCCGGCCGTGCCGCATCACGCAGGTAGAACCCGGCCCAGTTCACCTGCTTCCCCTCGCGCGCCGACGCCTCGCGCAGGCCGTGGTAGACGAGCGCCGCCACGTTGGCCATGTTCGTGACCACATTGCGCTGGCCCTGGAGGAGCGCCGCGCACTCCGCAGCAAGGTCCCTATAGAGCCGCGCCTTGGCGTTGAGCGTGTCGCTAAAGCCGGGAATAAATTCCGCCATTTCTATAACAGCCAGGTCGCGCGGAGGTGAAGGAGGCGCGGCGGCCCGCAGCCACGCCCGGGCGCCAAGGCCGCCGCCCACGGCTGTCCGCGGATCAGGGGGCCGGTGCAGCGGAGCACCGCTGGTCTGGGCGCGGTAGCCAGCGGTGATCAGATCGCGGCCAGCAAAGCGGCACGCCCTTCCAGCGCCCGCTTGGAGGCTCGCGGCTGCTGGTCTCCTGTGCTGGCAGCCTGCATCACCTCGCCTCGCCTCGCCTCACCTCGCCTCGCCTCGCCTCGCCTCGCCTCACCTCACCTCACCTCGCCTCGCCTCGCCTCGCAATGAGCAAGCAATTTGAGCTTTCGCTGCCGCCCGGCGACGGGATTTCGGGGCTTCGGTTCCACCCCGAGGACGATGGCGCGCTGCTTGTCGGCTCGTGGGACAAGCAGGTGCGGCTCTACGACACGCAGGGAGACGCGCTGCGGGCCAGCCACCACGGCCACCAGGCGGCGGTGCTGGGCATTGCATTTGACGGCGACGGGGGCTGCGCGTTCTCGGGCGGGCTGGACAGGCGGGTGGTGGCCTGGGAGGGCGGCTACACGCAGACGCGCGAGATCGGCCGCCACGACGGCGAGGTCAGCGCGCTCGAGTTCTCGGCCGGCCGCGGGCTCCTCGTTTCGGGCGGCTGGGATCGCACGCTGCGCGGCTGGGACCGCAGGGCACCGGGCGAGGTAGCCAGACTGGGCGTCGACGAGCGCATATACTCAATGTCGGCCCGGGACTCTCTGCTGGCGGTGGCCCTTGCCGGGCGGACGATCCTAGTGTTCGACACGCGCAGCCTCGCCGAGCCGCTGGAGACCCGCGAGAGCTCGCTAAAGTTCCCGACCCGCTGCATCAAGCTCATGCCCGGCTGCCAGGGCTTTGTCTGCGGCTCGGTTGAGGGCCGTGTCGCCGTCGAGTACCTCGGCAGCGCCGCAAGGAGCAACTACGCCTTCAAGTGCCACCGGCGGGCCGGGGACGACGGCGTGGACCTCGTCTACCCCGTCAACGCCGTGGCCTTCCACCCTGTGCAACACACGTTTGTCACCGGCGGCTCGGACGGCGCAGTCTCGCTCTGGGACCCCGACAACAAGAAGCGCCTGAAGCAGTACCAGGGCTACCCGACGTCCATAGCCGCCCTCGACTTTAACGCCTCGGGCCGCGCCCTGGCCATTGCCTCGTCGTACGTGTACGACGAGGGCGAGCGGGACCACCCGCCAGACTCCATCTGGATCAAGCCCATCTCCGAGACGGAGGCGCGGCCAAAGCGGCCAAGGCAGGACGCGGAAGGCGCGTGCTCATAGAGCCACCAGCGAGCGGCGCGGGCCCTTCACCTCTGACAGTACTAGTACACAAACTCTGCGTGCGCTGTAAAGTGCGCATCGCGAAGCAATGCATCTACGGTTGCGGCCCCGAGGCTGACATAGACCCTAGCTCCGCCCGCCAGCTCCGGCGCGGCAAAGAAGGCGACAAAGTTGGGCAGGTGCCGCGGGAGGCCGCTGACCCACGCTGGGCCCCCGTCGCCAAAGTCCATGCCGCCTGTCTTGTAGTGCCGCTCGTCGATGACGGTCAATGCGTCGGGTCGCGCCGCCATGTGCACCGCGAGGCTGGCGTACGCCAGCGGGTGCGCTCCAACGGTGGCATGGAACTCGCTGACAAGGCCCCGATCCACGCCCCGGAGCGCCAGCGCGATCTGAATGGCTGCGCCGGAGAGCTCGTCCACGCCCGCCCCCGCAACAGGCTCCGCAATGTTCATGGGGTGCAGGTACACGCTGTTGCCAATGTAACAGGCGGCATCAGCCGGGTGCAGGTGGTGCGTGTGGACAACATTGAGCAGCATGCGCGGCTCGGCTTGCACAGAAACAGCATGGCGCAGCACGGCGGCGGCGGCAGCCGAGACAGCGCGGACCACGTAGCTGCTCTTCTGTCGCCTAGCCGCCCGCGCCTGGAATATGGCCGTGCTGAACAGCGCTGTGAGCAGCGAGTATGACGTGAGCTCGGCGCCGTCTGGCGCCTGTGCCTGCGCTCTGCTGCAGAGCGCCTCGAGCGCTGTGCGCGAGACGTGAAAGACGTGCCCATGGCCGTAGCTGACACTCGACCCAGCTGCGACGAGGCGAGTGCGCGTAGCAAAGGGGATGCGCTCCAGCGTCTGCAAAAGCACGCCGCCACCGGTGAGCATGCCGTGGAGCGTAGGGCTGAGCGGGCGACGCGCTCCGTGCATCCAGCTCGCAAAGAGCTCGCGATCGAACGTGAACCTCGTAGGCTCAGGCCCGACGGCCGACGCTGCGCCGTTGCTGCGGCTGTTGCGGAACAGCCTGGCCCAGCAGCCGAGAAACTCGTAGTACCCGACGCCGTCGACTACGAAGTGCGGGATGTTGCAGAACAGAATCACGCCGCTGTTGGAGGCAAGGCGTACGACGTGGATCGAGAGCAGCTTGACGACGCCGTTGACAGGCGTCGTCACTGGTCCGGCTGTTGCAACGCCGCTTGGCCAGGCGTCCCAGCTAAACTTCGCGCGCCTAATGTCGCTAAAGTGCACAGCGCTGGAAGACTCGACAAACTCGGGCGTGTTGGTGCTGCTGCAGTCGACCACTGCCGCCGCCGCTCCGCCGCGCGTGTCGCAGATGTGACCGAGAAGCAGCGGAAACTCGCGCAGGGCCGCGGAGAGCGATGCCTTCAGCGCGTCTCCAGGCATAAAGTCAGGACTTGCGCGCTTGTTCTCGAAGAAGTGGACAAGGGGGTGGTTGTAGAACGACATCAGGCTGTCCAGCGCTGTGAGCGGCACAGACCCAGCCGCGATCCCACCAAGCGGGTCCTTCTCCATCGTTGCGTACGGCAGTAAGGCACGGAGAGCTCCAGAACAGGCGGGCGGCCGATGGTGTGGATAAGGTCCCAATGCCTTTTAGAAGGAGAGCCGGGTCCCAGGTAGGGTGACTCAGTAGCCGAGCCATGGCGTCGACGGGTTGCCAGCGCCACCACTGCCGCCACCGCCGCCGCTGCTGCCGCCGCCACTCCCATGCTACGGCCCTGGCAGCCGCCTGCAGCGCGGGCACGCATTGGCACCGACTACCCGGGCACTATGGGGCATGTGCTGCTCGCAGTCTGGCGCCCGCATGTGCATGGGCCAGTGTGCGCCGCGGCCGGCGCGACTTGCTTCTGCGCGCCCGAGCCGCAGCATCTCCGCGTGGGCATTCGGCTGCATCCAGTGGCCAAGCGGCGCGCGGTCTGCAGTGGGGATGAGCGCCGATCCGTTGCTTGTCAGCCCGCTTTCTGAGACGCGTTGCGGTGGTCTGCAGGCGCCTTGTGGCAGCGCTGCCGCCGGGGCTCTTCTCCTCTTGCTCCACCTGCACTCTCGTCTGCTTCACAACTCACACTCTGCACAGGCACTCAGCCCCTCACTCCCACCCGCACTGCCATCCCACCCATGCGTCTCCTCGGACTCCCCCTCGGCTCGGTCGCGCTTGCGGCCGCGCTTCTCGGAGCGCTTACAGGGGCGACCCCCCTTGCGCTGCTCGGCCCGACCGGCAAGACCATTGTGGGGTGGGACGCGAAGCAGGCCTGCCTGTCGCCCAAGGCCAACCGCATCAGCGCCGACAACAGGCTTGCCCTGTACAACCTGGCCAGCGACCTGCAAAGCACCACGTTCAGCGACATCCGCTCGTTTGCGCCCGCCGCCAGGGCTCTCAATCAGACAGCAATTGAGCAGCACATCACTGCGAACAACTTTCCAGCCGCCGTCAACGGCCTTGTCGAGCTCAAGAGCTATCTCGCCACCTTCCCCGAGATCAGCTCGCCCGCCGGCAAGGCGTGCCGCGCGCCGACCGCCAAGAGCCTGCGCGCCATTTACGCCAACCTGTCCGAGTTTGTAGCGGAGCTCAGCTAGGCACCCTCTCCCCGAATTATCTCAGCGCCTGCTTAGTGCCACCGAAAGCCGCATATTTCACACGACACACGTTGCACACTTTTGCGTACTGGGTGCCCAGGCATATAATACACAAAGCAGAAATGGTGGTTATATTTGGGGCAAGCAGAACCACGTCTCTGGCCATATGCAGAGCGTGCCCGGCATCTCCGCAGCACAATGTCTACGCACTCTAGATCTTCTGGAGGGCGAGGATGTCGACCGACTGGACAAAGTCGTCAAACGCCTCGATCTTATCAGTGATGTCCTCCATGGAGGGGATCTTTGCATCCTCGATGACGGCGTTGATCTGGAGCTTCTTGATGCCGTATGCAATGGGGACGTGCTTGCCAGCCACTGCCCAGACAAGGCCGTCCATCTCGATGCCCTTGACCATCTTCTCGAGCTCGGCAATGTCGGTGTCGGCCTCCCACGGCTTGATTTCAAAGGTGACGGTCGTCTTGGCGGCGGGGCCGGGGCCCTTGGCCGCCTTCTTGGCCGCGTAGTCAGCGAGGCGCTGCGCCTTCAGCTTCTCTGCCTCCTCGTCAACCTCATCGTCCGAGCCAAACAGGTCGAGGTCCTCGTCCTCCTCGGCCTCAGCGGCGGCCGGCACCTCGGCGGCCTTTAGGCTGCTGATGGCATCGCCCAGGCTGGCAATGTGGCTGTACCAGCGCGCAAGGTGAGGGAACGCCTTCGCATCGGGCTTGGCCGCGAGCAGCTGGAAGATCTCGGCATCGGCAGCGCTTGCCTCCACGCTACGGCAGCAGTGCAAAATGAAACGGGGGCGTGGTTAGCGTTTGCAGGCGACGGCTCTGGCTTGCACGGGCCGAGCAGCCGGCACACAGAGCAGCAGCGAGTATCGGGTCAGTTTGTGGTTTGACGTATCTGCATGTCGCGGGGTCTTAAGCCGCTTCAGAAACACGGACCAATGTGTAGTCATCATCCCCGGGGCTGCACGCCCCGGCCCTCGCTTGCGCCCAGATGCGGCTGGGCGCCTCTGCCAAATGCAGGGGCCCGCGCTGGTGACTTACCCGACGACGTAGGAGTTGTCCTCGAAGAGGCCGTTCAGAACGGCGTTGAGCGTGGCGGTGGAGACAGTGACGGACATTGCTTGAATCGGCGCTCGAGACACTGAATCAAATAGCTAGCGAGGGGCGGCGGCGGAGGAGCACTTGGCAGAGGGAGAGCGGCGGGCTGGCCGCCTGCTCACCGGTCTGCAGCACTGTTGTTACGAGCCGCAGAAAATTTTTTTGGCTCCTCCCATTGGCCCAGCGGGCGGCCCCGTGTAAGCGCCTGCCAGCGCCGCCCGTGCGGACACGATCATAATCGGGTAATTCCAGGCGGGCCGAGGAGGCGGCGGCGTCCGGCGCCCTAGGATCGTCATAGGATCCCGTTCGAGTAGTACTGGAACGCGTCGTACATGCGCGTGGTGATGTTGTCGCAGCTGCTGACAAGCATGCTGTCGACCAGATCGCCAATCTGCTGCTCGGAAAGCGCGGGGTGGAACCGCTCGCGCAGCGCCGCCACCGTCGCCTGGCCGCCGCCCAGGCACGGCAGCGGCGAGTCCTTGGCCATCATCTCGACAAGGAGGCAGATGTGGTCTGCGTGCCTGCGGAGCGCCAGGAACGCCGCAAGCAGCAGGTCGCGGAACTCGGCAAACTTGGCGCCCGCGCGTCCGCCCAGGATGTCCACGTACTCCATCGAGAGCTTGAACGGCGCCTGCTCAAAGCCGACCGACCCAGGCGAGTTGTGCAGCATGAAGCCAAAGTCGATGTGGATGACGTGGCCGCTGGTGTCCACCAGGATGTTGCCGTTGTGCCGGTCGCGGATCTGCAGTATATACGTGGCGAGCGAATAGGACACGAGGCTGCGCATGAAGCAGTCCTGGGCCTCGCGGAACCGCTGCGTGTCTGGCGTGCCGTATGAGGTGATAAAGTAGTTGTACAAGGTGTATGGCGGCCCGCTGTAGCCCGGGTTCCGCGAGTAAAACTCCTTCTTGATCGAGTGCACCGACACCGTGTTGGTTATCGTCTCCATCAGCCCGCAGCCCTCGCCCGTGACCATGATCCGGTAGTACTGCACAAACACGCGGGTCCCTTCGCGCTGCCAGATGCGCTGCATCTCGCGGATCAGCTGGACCGCCAGCTGCTCCTGCCGCAGATCGGCGCCCTCCTTCACGATGACCGAGAGCAAGTTCCAGTTCCGCTTCCGACCAAAGGGCGATGTCCGGCGAATGCGCGCCTTTTTGCTCTCCCAGTCCTCCTTGAGGACCCGGGCGCTGGGGTCGTCCTTGAACTCCACCTCGTGCAGGCTGATGCTGTCCCCCATGTCCTTCCCCGCGCTGGCACCGCCATCCTGGGCCAAGCCAGTGGCGCTTTCGAGGCCCGGCTGCTTCAGCCGGATCTCCTCTAGCTGCATCATCTCGCGGACCAGCTTGGCGCGGATCTCCTCCATCACCAGCGCCTGCGCTGTCGCGTTCCCGAGCTTGCTCCGCGGCCGCGTCGCCTCGGGCGACTCACTCTTGCCGCTATCGCCGTCGCCTGTGCCAGCCGCCTGCGAGACAACCAAGTCAGCGACCTTGATGCCCAGCGCCTTTTGTTGCCGCGCCAGCTGCGCCAGCAAAATCGATGCTGTGCGCATGCGTGCTCGGATGTCCTCGTGGCTTATTGACTGTCGCAAGGTCTCAGCCTCGCCATGTGCGCCTGGAGTTGCTGCAGCAAATGCAGCCGGCCCACGGTTTGCAGATGCGCTGGTCTTGCCTGCGCCAGCATAGGCCTGATCCGCCGTGTCAGCGTACGCGGCGCCCGGCCCCTCTCCGCCTGCGCCGCCGCCGCCGCTCGCCTGCCCGCCCCGCCGGCTCTCTGCCAAGCGCCTGTCAGTATTCGGGGACCGCGGGGAGTGGGGGATGCTGCAGACATCCTCAATGTCTCCGAATATCTCCGCCATTAGTCTATCGTCGACATCCTCGGGCGCCGCAGGCGACAGCGGCTGTAGCGCCGGGGCCCCTCGCGATCCGGAGCTGGAGCGCCCATCGCCTTCTGTGTCGCCATCCCTGGCAGGCGCTTCGTGCGTATCCTGCCCCGCAGTTGGCGGCAGCGGCTCTCCGCCCGTCACATCTGGGGTGGGGGGCGCTGCGGTGTGGTCGGTAGCAGACATAGAAATGAGGGCCGGGGCCGACACCGGGGCCGACACTAGGGGCGACGCTGGAGCTGGCGTGACTGCAGTGCCAAGCGACGTTGGTCGGCGCTGGCCACCTGCCCCATCGCCATCGTGCGGGCCCAGCACCTCGAGCGTCAGAAGGTAGGGCGCCCGCTCAGCCGAATTGAGCACCACGGTGTCCTCTGTCGGGATGCGCACGATCTGGTGGTGGTGGGACCCATCCGAGTCGGGGCACCACAGCGGGATGCACGCATGTCTGTCCAGAGTGTGGTTGAACAGAGTGAGCTCGGCCTTCAGGAACTGCTGCCTTCCAGCCTTGGGTACCGCGCACACCCGCTGCGAAATGTCCATTAACGCGGTTATGAACTTGATCTCTGCGCCAAAGTACCCGGCCCGGAGCTCAAGCTTTGTGCGCTCACCCTCCATATACGTTGCCATCCCGTCCAGCGTCGCGCCCATGACCTCGGCCCTTCCGGCGTGCCAGTCGCATGACGCCGACTGCCAGCTGCCGCCGCCAGCATCCGGCGGGCTCTGCGGGTCTCTACTTGAGCGGCTCAGCCGGCGGTCGATCTGCCTCGCGCTTCTTCGGAACTGCCGTGTCGCTCTGTCCAGATAGTTCCGACACGACTCCATACTCGCTGTGCCAGCACCGGCGCGGCCGTCAGACATGGTAGCGGGTGGCATCGCCCCCGCAGGCTCCAGCCCCTCCATTATAGCCACGGTTCTGCACGAGTCTACCGACAGGCGCTGTGCGGGTGTCGGGGATCCGCTGCCCACCGTTCCGCGCTGCACGCCCGCTGAGCTGCTCGGCTCCCAAGCAGCGGATGCACTCCGCAGCGCGCCGGATGCTGCTTCGCTGGCGGCATCGTGCGACGACGCCCGCCCAGGCTGCGCCGGCGACGCGGGCTGGCTGGCGGAAGACCCCTGCGCTCGACGGGGGCACTCCTCAACAGCAAAGGTCCCCTGCGCTGGCACCGGCGGCAACTGCATGGTCGATGATATGCGATCCGCCGCATGGTTGCCGGGCACGCCCATGTAGCTAACTGGCCGTCCTCGCGCCATTGCGCGCGGCCGGCTGGGCGCAGGCGAGCTGGTGCCACGCGTCTTTCCGGAAAGCGAGCGGTGCTGTGGCGCCAGGACGAGGTCGTCGCCTGCTCTCTCTGGAAGTTTGACGCTCTGAGCCTGGGCCACGGCAAGCCAGCCCATCGTGGAGGCCAGCTTCGGCGCGCCAACCGAAGACATGGCGGATGCAATGCCCACCAGGGCGGCCTGCGAGTTTTCACGGACCTGCGGCGCCAGGCGGAACATGGCCTGGAACCGCGCGGCCAGGCTCGCCGCGGGCCCTGGGAGCGGAATTGCTGACTTTACATGCTTCAGTGCCTGCTGATATGCGTGCTGTATCGACTCTGGCGCGTCTATGATCAGCTCCGGCGCAATGTCTGTGAACAGGAGCTCCTGAACCTGGTTGAAGATACGCTGGCAGTGCTTGAATTGTATGGTGCGCGGATTGGGCGACAGATCCGCGAGATACGCCTGCAGGTACCAATACAGGATCGTTGCAACATGCGCGGACCGCAGCGACATGTCCATCAGCAGCGACTCGAGCGCAACGGACTCGTTCGGCCGAGTGATGAGCAGGTGGACCAGCTGCGGAAGGAAGAACTCGGCCTCCGCCAGCGGGAATTTGCGCAGCTCGTTGCACAGGTAGTGCTGGACGCCGACAACGTGTGGATAGCGAAATATGTAGCTGACGGCCAGCCATGCGTCGAAGAATTGCGAGGTGAACAGACGCAGCAGAAGCGATGAGCTGCGGGCGCTGCTGCGACTCGGCCGGCGCTGGGACGCCGCCTTGGCGCCGGCGCCGGCGCCGGAGCCGCCCATGTAGCCAGCAGGCGGCAATGGATTCTGCGTCATCTCGCAGATGGGCAGGCGCAGGGAGCGGGAAATGCAGGCACTGGCGAGAGTAGAGGCGCCGGCCGCAAAGGAGAAGCGTGCTGGGCGCAGACCACCGTGGCGCGCGCCGACCGCAAAGTGCAAACCCCGAAGCCGCAGGCATGCCCGTCACATGACGCTGCACCCAATCAGGCGGCGCCATCGCGCTGGCTCGCTACGGGAGCGGGTCGGCGGTGATAACGCCAGCGGCGCCGGCTGGCGGGGGCCGGGCGCTGGTCTTCTCACCACCGTGCTTGTCGCCGTCTGTGACCCTTACTCCTACGCCCCGGGGCCTCGCTGGAGCGGCATTCGCCGACGACAATGCGGCTTCTCGTCCAGATCGCACTGCTCGCCCTGGCCTGCGTGGTGCTTCTCGCTGGCAGGGCAGCCGCCGACGAGCTGGGGAACGTACCAGGCGAAGTGCCTCCCCCGCGGGCCCAGGCGGCTGCTGGCGCCGAGGGGCGGGCGGCTTCGGCCCCGGAGCCTGCGCTGTCCAACTACATGCTGGAGGCGCTGCTGGCCGGCCTTGCCGCCGGGCTGGTTGCGAACTACGTGCGCGGGTCGCGGCAGAACGCGGCGCTTGCTGCGTTCTGGGAGAAGACGATCGGCGGGGTTCTTCGCGCAAACTTTAGCGTGGTCGGCGACGGCCGGCAGGTTCTCGAGAGGGACAGCGCCTCCGACATGCTCTTCTACGCCAGCGGGCGCCGCCATTGCCGGTTTGCGCAGGGGCACCTGATGCTGAGCGCGCGCCAGGACCCAGTTGCCCTGCTGACCGACCTGGTTGGAGGCGGCCGTGAGAAGCTGGAGCTGGAGGTGGTTCTGGACGACGACGCGTCCAGCGGCTTTGTGTTTGCGGCCGTCCCGCGCAAGCGCGCGCGCGCAGTCGGCCGTGACCGATACGACATTGCGACATTTGCAAGTGCCGCCAGCAACAGCAGGGTGCCGGAAAACCTGGTGGTGTTCAGCGAGTGCGCCGACGCAACCACCCAGATGCTCGACTCGGGCCTCGACGAGCTTCTGGCGGACGAGGGCTGCTTGCTTGAGGAGATCCATGTTACCGACAGCCCGGCCGAGAAGCCCGAGACCCACGACTTTGAGCGTGTCAAGAAGCTGCTGGCGACCATTCGCCTGCCCGCGCCCACCGACGACGGCGCAAGGCGGTTCGGGGAGACGCTTGCCTTTGTCTTCTACCTGGTCGACTACATCGCCGAGGCGGTCCGCCTGCGTCCGGAATCAGCGCGCAAGATTGCCAAGTCGCGCGACGCCGCCTTTAGGGAGTTTGCACGACTGGCCGAGCAGAAGAAGCAGGAGGCCGTGGCAAAGATCGCAGCCGACAAGCGCCGCACGGAGCTCGACGAGGTCGGCAAGATGTCGCCCGAGCAGCGCCGCAGATGGGAGGAGCGGGACCGGAAGCGGGCGCTCAAAAAGTCGCTCGGCAAGCGCACACGCGTCGTCAAATGACCGCGGTCCACGCCCACAGACCCGCCCCCTCACGGACTGTAGCTGCTTTTGTAGTTTACGGAATGGATGTGTGCGTGTGTGTGCTGGGCGCACTGGCCGCAAGCATACTACGGCGAATCCTCGCACCGCCGGCGGCACACGCCGGCCAGACAATGCATCCAAGCCACACGGCGCCGGCGGGCGGCTCGGGTGGTCCTGGGCGCGCCGGTGACGCGTGCCGGAGCTGGCTGGCTGCTGGCCGGCGCGCCGGCGTTGGCTGTGCCTTATACGCGTCCTCGCGACTGCTGCTCTGCATCGCCTCTTCTCGGTAGCAGCCAATTTGATACAGCCACCTGCGCCGCGCCCGGCTCAAGAGCGGCTGTAGCGGCCATCAATTCGCCAGTGTTGCCCGGATACGCGACCATCATACGCGCCGGCACCATCCTCTAATTCTCTGCACCAGGCGGCGCCGCCACCACCGACATGGCCACAGGCGACACGGGCAAGATAAGCGCGCAGGAGGAGGCCGACCTGAGCAGCGCGCTGATTGCAAAGCTGCTTGCCGAGGACAGCATCGGCACGGGCCAGTACTCGGGCTACTACGAGGACTATGGCGACGGGGCTGCCTACGGCAACGCGCCCGCCGACGACGACGAGTATGTGTCTGGCAACGAAGGCGACGGCGACTGGGACCCGAGCATGAAGCGGCGCCGCAAACCAAAGGGGACCGGCAGGCCGCGCGGGCGTTTGGGCGACGCTGATGGTGACATGGCCGAAGCCGCGTCGAGCGACGATGGGCCGTCTGATGTGGGGCGCGGCAAGCGGCCCAGGAAGCACGGACGGCCCGGGGCGGCTGCGAGAAAGGAGCGGCCCGCGCCGCAGCCGGTTGCGCCAGGGCAGTACCGGGCAGGTGCGTACACAAGCGACGAGGAGCAGCGGTTCTGCGAGGGCTTGGAGAAATACGGCAGGTCATGGAGCCAGATCTCCGAGTATGTCATCACCCGCGACGCAAAGTCGATTCGCTCGCACGCCCAAAAATACTTCATCAAGCTGTTTCGCGACAAGGCGCCGCTGCCGGCAAAGGTGCGTGAGACGGGCGACGGGTACACGCTCTCTGGCCGGCCGCTCGATCCAAACAGCGCGGCAGCGCGCCCGTACCTGCAACACGTCATGCAGCTTGATCCGCCGCCGGCCAGGCCCCCGAGGCCAGCACTCTTGCCCGGCCCAGCCGATCCGCCCTTGGCGGACGCCGGCAGCGCTGGGCTGGGCGAGGGCGCCGGCAGCGCTGGGCCGACCGAGGGCGCCAGCAATGCTGGGCTGAGCGAAGGCACTGGCAATGCTGGGCCGAGCGAGGGCACCAGCACTGCGGACAGTGCACCCAAAGCAGCAGCGGTATGCACTGACACCGCCGTTCTGCAGCAGACCCAAGACGCGGCGCACGGCGGTGATGGCGGCGATGGTACCGGCGTGGGCACCAGCCCCAGTAGCAGCGCGGCGCCGGGATCGGAGGACCAGGGTGCCCCGCTGGCGTCGCCAACGCGGACAGAGTATGCAATGAGCCGCCCACAGCGCAGCCACGTGCGGCCCGTCGCCCTTCGCTACGACGACCCCCACCAGATGGTCCGGTGCACGCCGTTTGCGGGGCTGCCGCAGTCCAACGTGGCGGGCAGTCAGCCCTTCCGGCTCGTTGTGCACACCAACGCGCAACTCGCGATGGACTTCCACGCGCACCTGATGCTGTCGGAGGTAATTGGGCTGCTTGGTGGCCGCTGGGATGCCAAGGAGAGAGTGCTGGCGGTGACGAGGGCGTTTCCCTGCACGGCGCTGGAGACCAGCGACGCACACACCAATGTCGAGATGGACCCAGGCAGCGAGCTCGTGGTGCGGCACCAAATCACCGAGGCCGGGCTGCGCGTGGTTGGCTGGTACCACTCGCACCCGACATTCAGACCCGACCCGTCGATCATTGACATTGAGAACCAGACGGCGTACCAGAAGCTCTTCCGAGACAAGGAGAGCGCAGAGGAGCCCTTTGTTGGCGCGATCGTCGGTCCATACGACCCTGAGCTGCCCGGGCCCGTGTCGGTGTTCAACTGGTTCTGGGTGGGCAAGTCGGCCGTCGACCGGGGCCACCCGAAAAGGCTTGCCGTGGAGGCGACTCCGGACTGCGAGTTGTCCACAGCCGAGCATGAAATGTTGCTACAGCTGCTGGACGACTCGGGCAGCCTCGCCCATCGGGCTCCCCTTGAGGAGGCGTGGCGACCATCGTCGACAGAGCTGCGATCGCTGAAGATGGTCGTGTCGCTCGCGCACCGCATGCCGTGGATCGCAGGCACCAAGAACAGCACCAGCCCAGAGACGCCACCAGCCCCAGCAGGTGAGGCGGATGATGCGGGCGAGGCGGGCGACACGGGCGAGGCGGACGACACGGGCGACACGGGCGAAGCTGGTGTAACGGTTGAAGCGCGCGCCACTGAGGCCGACAGCACATCCAACAGCACAGCTGCCGAGGCCATTCACGCAGCGCCGGCCGCCGTCGGCAGACATGAGGCCTGCAGCAAGCACATCCCGCACGCACGTCTCCTGGCCGGGCAGAGGGCGGCGCAGGACAGGCTCCTCTCCACACTGTGCCGCCGCTTCACTGCTGGCATCTTCAAGGCCGGGGCCAGCGGAGAGCCGGCCGACCCGCACGCGCTCGCCTGTGTGCTGGCTGCCTACTTTACGCAGCTGTCGTGAGGCGGCTCCTCTCGGCTCATGTCCAGCACGTGCGTTTCTCTGGGCGCTGGACCCACTGCGCCTTGCCACCGCCGCCGCCGCCGCCGCCCGGCCGCAGCATCCAGCCACAAGTTTCCCACGCCGTGCCCCCGTGTGGCCACGGCAGCCCACGATGCCATGTCGCTGTGTCGCCTCTTGCTTTAGCCTCCCGACCCGCCGCCAATAGTGCCCTGCCAGCATGTCTCCAAAGCCCGTTCTCTACACGTACTTCCGCTCCTCGTCGGCCGCCCGCGTGCGGATTGCCCTTCACCACAAGGGCATCGACTACGAGGCCCGGCCCGTCAACCTCGCCAAGGGGGAGCAGCTGTCTGAGGCTTACACCAGCCAGAACCCCGCGGCGCTGGTGCCGCTCATCGTCATCGATGGACACGAAATCTGCCAGTCCGTGGCCATTCTGGAGTACATCGAGGAGACGAGGCCCGAGAGGCCGCTCCTCCCCAAGGACCCGGCCCTGCGCGCCCATGTGCGCGCCATTGTCGGCGCCATATGCAGCGACATCCAGCCGCTGCAAAACCTGCGCGTTCTAAAGACGCTGCCCGAGGACCAGCGCGAGGAGCACGCGCGCACGGTCATTGCGCAGGGCCTAGCCGTGGTTGAGAAGATGCTCGAGGCAACCGCAGGTGCGTTCTGCGTCGGAGACAAGGTCACCCTGGCCGACTGCTGCCTGATCCCGCAGCTCGTCAACGCCCGCCGCTTTGGCGTGGACCTCTGCCGCTGCCCGCGCATCCAGGCGATCGAGGCACGCGCGAATGCGCTGGACGCCTTCAAGAAGGCGCACTGGACGCAGCAGCCCGACTGCCCCGCCGAGCTATCCCTGTAAACCGGCTCGGCGCCCACCAGCCGCTGCCACATGGCCTTGCTCGCTCCGGGAACCCGGGCGAGATCCAGCAGCCACAGTGCCTGCCTTGCGCATTATCCACCCAGACCTCGAGAGAAAGTAGGTTCATTGCAGCGAGGCACTCGACTAGGATATCAAAGAAATCCAAGCCCGGCATCGCGAAGCTTACATGGGGGCCCATCATGGGCTCTACCTGCCATCCGGCCCGGCCTCCCCGCCTGGTCAGCCGCCCGCCCACAATTCAGACGTGGCTTGTCGCCAGTGAAGACGGCTACTCTCTCTCGCGCCTGCGCCTGCGTCCCCGCTGCAGCGGCAGTCATCTCTCCTAGGCCCTCCTGGACACGTGTTGCTGGCGATAGCTGCACGGGCAGAGCATGGGGGAGGTTGCGGGCTGGGTGTCTCCCTTTGAGGAGTTTTTCGAGCAGACCGGGCTTAGCCAGTGCCTTCGGACACTGCAGATCGAGGCCATCGTCTTCCCTGTGCAGCCCAGGCCCGACTTCAACGAGTGTCTGCGCCGACTGTCCGGCGACATCCAAGCCTACCTTGCGCAACACGGCGGCAGCGCCCCGGTTCATATGGCGGCTGAGGACGCGGCAGCCGATGAAGCCGAGCCGGCCGACGACACCGGCGAGACCACTCAGGGGGCGCTTTGCGGGAACACGCGCGGGAGCTACGCGCAGAGCGTCGTGCAAAACAGCCTAGACGGCGAGCAGACCGCGCAGACGATGGACAGATTTGTAGATAGACAGCAGGAGGGCATATGTCGCAGCAACCGGGACGAGTTTCTGGTGGCTGGCGGTGGCGGCGATGACACCTGCGCACGGACTGACGCCAGGGGTGCGAGGTGTGGTGTCAAGCTCCAGGCAGATCTGGGGAGGGATAGCACGAGTGCGCTGGGCCGGTCGACTGCTGCACGCCTGAGCACCGGCGGCGATGCCGGTCCGCCCGGCTCCTCGCCGCTTGATGGGCTGGGCGAGCGCGTGGAGAATATCCGCGAACACTTGAACGTGAGGTTCATTCCCGAGGCGGCAGACATCTATCGCCGCGTGGCGGCCCTGGAGGACCGGATCATGCTGCTTGAGCGCGAGTTCCCGCCGTGGTCTGCCGAGCACTTCAAGCAGCCAGGGCGCCGTTACGCACATCCGCCGCCAGTGACCGTGTACCGAGTGCTCCCGTCCGCGCCCGCCGTGGCACACGGCGCGTCGGTATCGGTATCGGCCACGGCAACAGCCTCAGGATCAAGCGCGGCAGCGGCACGGCCGGCCTCGGCGAGGCAACAGCAGTATCACCACCAGCCGAAGCTGCCGAGCGCTGCGTCGCCGCACCAGCCAGCGCCGAAGCGCAAAAGGACCGGCGGCCAGGTAGAGTCGCCGCTGGACGCCACCGGGAAGCCCATCTTTCACTCCTGCGGGCGTGGCGTGAACTCGTCGCTGACCCGATCAGTGCTGGCACAGTTGCAGGCGAGGCAAAAAGCGCAGCCAGCGGAGACGCAGCCAACGACAGAGGCCGCAAAGGCGCCAGCATCAACCAACGCGCGGAAGACGTCCCCCACGACACCCAGTGGCGGGCACGGCATGTAGCATGTCTGGTACCATCCACTCCACAGTACTACAGACGAAATTTATTGGAGCCTTGACTAAAACACCTATGCATCCGTGGATAACTTTGCCGCATATGGCCGGGACTGAGTAAAGACATGGCCCCCGTCGGTTGCAGCATGCACATGGCCAGCCCTGGCGGGACTTGTCTTGTGCCTTGGACCTTTGGGCTGCGTGTGTAAGCTTGTGG
>JANBOI010000036.1:0-28155 GCA_027595825.1 Coemansia biformis
ATCGCTGCTCCGGGAGTGGCACTCGACCGACTCGAATACAGTGTGCGTGTTCTGTGACGGCTTGCACGGATCGCTGCTCCGGGAGTGGCACTCGACCGACTCGAATACAGTATGTGTGTTCTGCGAGGAGTGGCACTTTGCGCTGGGCTCGCTCGATTCGCAGCACGAGTTGGAGCTCGTCGGCGCCGTGCACTTGCAGCCGGATTCAACCGACTTGAGCACGATATGCGTCGGCCCAGCCGGGCTGCTGCACCCACATGGATCCGAGGAGCTGCAGCCGCACGCTGCATGCACGGAGACTAGGACGGTGTGGTAGTCATCATCTTTGGCACAGCAGCAGTTGGGGCCGCAGCAGCACTTTTTGCCACACTTGCCTTTGCACTTGCACTTGCACTTGCGCTCATTGCCAGCCGGGGAGCTTGCCTCGCTGTCCGAGTCCAAATCCGAGTTTTGGTCGCAGTCGCCATTGGTGAGCTGGCACAGCTTCTTGCCGATGGTAGTCACGCTCTCGCCGCCATCGCTGGAGATGGACAGGACGGCCCGACCGAAGCACTTGTCGTCATCATCCTCGCAGACAACAGAGTCCTCGGCCACTTTGGTGTGGTGCTTGTGTCCGTGCTTGTGCTTGTGCTTGTGCTTCTTTGTGACCGTCTCGCACGCCTCCGTCGTGATGGTGCACTCCTCTGTGGTCGGCTCACAATCGTCCTTGGTGGTGGTGCACTTTTCCGATGTCGTGCAGTCATCGTCGTCCTTGTGCTTGTGCTTGTGAGTGTGCTTGTGCGAGTGCGAGTGCTTGTGCTTGTGCTTGTGCTTGGGTGGCTCCTCGCAGTCGCTCTCGACATCGCTGCATGGAGCATGGCAGGTCGGCTTCACCTTGTGGCTCTCGATCGAGACATACACAGTGTGCACGGTCGGCTTTTTGCAGGTAGTGCTCGTCGGGCAGCACACGATGGTAGTCGTCACGGTCGTGGGGCTAGGCGGGGGCGGGCAAGGCGGGGGCGGGCAGGGATCCGGAGTGCTCGCGTAGTACACGGGTGGTGGTTGGCCGCTGTAGCCCATCATGTTCTGGAGGGTGGCAACAAGCTGGGGCATCTGGATGTTGCCCGGAACCAGGGCCGCGACCGGGCCGTAGGGGGCCGGCTGGGGCGATGGCGCCTGCTGCGAGTACGGGGCCTGGGCGGCGTAGTTGGCCGGGCGGGGCGCATAGGGGAACGACGGAGAGCGGTTGAGCGCCAGGGGCGCATCGTCGCGGGCCGCCTGCGACGACCCGTGGCTGTCGTCAGTCACGGCATCATACCCGTGCGACATGGCAACGCCAATGTCGTGCGAGAACGTGTATGGCTCGTCAAACTTGTCTTTCGACTCTTGCTTCGACTGGAATATGTCCTCGGGGTTGTACCCAACATCAATCTCGAGCGCGCTGGCCACATGGACCACGGCCAGCGACAGCGCAGCCAGCAGACTCAGCCGGCGCCGCATTTTTTCTAGTCGGTGCTGGGGCAGAGAGGGGGAAGGGTGGGCGGGTGGATGGGCAGACTGCGCGCAGGCGTGCTGGCTGTGGGCGTGCTTAGAATACGGCTGACAGGGGGGAGATGTGTGAGGCCGCTTGGAACCGTGCAGGGTCGGGTGCCCGTATGAGCGCCGCGTGGCCGGGCTCACCAATATGTATCCCGCCGGCCCGCCGTCCTTCCGGCAGCGACCAGAGACGCAGCCAGTGCCTTCCAGTGCAAGACCGCGGTGCGTGCGCGCGCGGGGGGAGTGACAGTGCTACGCTGGCGGTGTAGCCTGGCACATGCCGGGCGCTCTCCTGGTGGCAGCAGCGCGGGGGAGGTCAGTCGTCCTGCCTGGCACAAGAGTCAATAAGGCAGAACCGCGCTACTACTATGCTGGCGGCAGCCATGTTCCGCAAGTCACTCAGGATGGGTGCTCAGCTGGCCTGGGGAGGGGGCATGTGAGACGGGCGGCGCAGGGCGCGGGTGCTGCTACGAGGCCAGGCGGCCAGACCCGGCAGTAGGCCCGCTGGCGGGTTGCGAAACAGAGGCGCGGAGCTCCCGCGGGGGGTTCTGATTTCCCCACCCCGCAAGGCGGTTACTGCCGGTCGGGCCGGTCGGCGCTACTGTGGATTCGCCCAAGATGGCGCGTCCCGCCGATCGAGACATGCCGCCTACCCACTCAGCGCGTGTGGCGGGTTTGGCAGCGGTTGAGGAGAGGATAGGCGCCCGTCGAGGTGAGTCGTTAGCGCCAGCCGGGACGCGTTGTTTGCGGCAGCGGTTTGCGGCGGCAGTTTGCGTCGGCGGTTTGCGTCGGCGGTTTGCGTCGGCGGTTTGCGATGGTGGTCGGGTGAGGCTTGCGTCGGCAGGAGGCAGAACGGAACGGCAGAATAGGACAGAGCGTTTGAGTAGTTTGCAATACATGCAGCATGCACAGGCGCAGGAGAGTGTTCCCTTCGGCAGTTGTTCTGCCAGCCACAGCACCGGTGAGCGGTGCTCCTGGCATGCCGCCTGGCTGGCACCCACTCCCCTCTCCGGCCATCCCGACATCCATGCCCAGGGAAGGTGGTTGCGGCTTCTCCCGTGTCTCTTGCTGGTGGGCTGCAGCGTGGCTCTTCCGGGTTGAGGAGCAGGTGGCACAGTAAATTCCCGGCGGCACAGGAGATGCCGTGACAGGGGAACTATAGCTGTCTCTTGTGAGCACGGCCAAAATGTGCATGCAGTCTGTTTGTGAGACAAGCACAGGCAGAATAAAAGGCTATGAAAAGCACTAATGGCACCGAGTGTTTGTGTATCAGGCCAGCAATCGCCTCCATCCCGATGTCGCTGTCTCCTGTCAACGACACATCCCAGCTGGCGCAAACGCTGCCACACACCGACACGAACCTTACCTCAACCACAGCGCCAATCCTTTTGCAAAGTACAGTACAAGGCGGGTTCGCCGAAACACGCCTAACAGGGGGAGGTCGTTGCGCACCCCCCCGGTCACAGGCCATCGGGGAGTCCCGCGCCCATTGACGCAATGTCGCGCTGGAGCTGCATGCTGCGCAGCCGGTCGAGCTCGGCCCGCGCAGCGTCGATGCGCTGTCGCTCGATCTGGATGTTGTCGACGTGGTAGTGGTTATCGCCGCCCTCGCTGACGACAAGCGCCTCGTGCCGTTGCCGCAGCGCGGCCAGCCGACTCTCCAGGGAGCGTGTCGAGCCCTGAATCCTCCGCTCCTCGCGGGCCGACGCCGAGTCGATGTCCCTGTCGTGATACTGGAACACGTGGAACGGCAGCAGCCGCTGGATAACGTCCTGTGTGCCACTGAACGGGGTGCGCCAGTCCGGATTCTCCACCATCTGATGGTCCATCTCGAGAGCCTTGCGAAATCGCCGGCGGATCTCCGACTCGTGCTCGAGCAAGGCCGGCGACTTCCGCCGCGCCGCAAGTGGGGCCACCGTCGAGCGACACACGTCCGGGTGCGCAAATACGCCCCGCGGTAGCTGCGACTGCGGCTGCTGGTCGCTCGGGCTCACGGAGCCCCCTCCCGGCGAGCCGAGCGACCACGCGGCGCGGTTCTTGGAAGAGTACTTTCCGGTTTTGTTGTACTTGCGCCGCTTCGTTGGCGTCGCTGCGCCCGGCCCCGGCGAGCCCGGCATGCTGTCGAGCTCCGCGCCTGACGCGTGGCTCCCCGTCGGCGATGCCGCGCCCGACGGCGGCTGGCTGGCCGGGTTGGATATGCTGCGAGCCGCCAAGTTGGTGTCGCTCTGGCCTCTGGCGATCCGCGCCTCCCGGTCGTGCATGCTGGCCAGCTGCGACGCCTGCGCCTTGGTCAGCGCCTTGAGAACTAGCAGTAGCATTTGTGGCGTTAGCGTGCCGTCGATCGGGCCCCCGAGGATCGAGGTCAGCTCGGCCGGCGGGTTCAGCTTCCGCAGAGCCTCCGTGGGCCCCTTGAGCAGCCGAAGGTACGCCGACTGGTACATCCGCTCCAGCGCGGACGTCTGCGCCGCCCCAGGCGAGGGCCCCGGACCTGGCTGCAGCCGTCTGGGCGCCAGGGCGGATGTCGGCATCTTGGGGAGTGCTGGCTGCTGGGCCCGCGGGCGCGCCGCGCCGTGCGGCGACTGCGGCGGGGCCGGGAACCTGCCGGCTGCGGGCGCAGACAGCAGCCCCGATGTGCCACTGTTGGCCGCGAACGGTGGTGCCTGGCGCGGCGCGATGCTGGGCAGCGACGGGGCGGGCCGGCTGTGCCGCGCGGAGCCAGGCGACTCTGCCGTCCGCAGCGTCTGCTCGCCCGGCCGCTTTGGCGTCGCCCGGGGCATTGCTGGCTGCATGCGCGCGCCCGCAGGCTTGGTGGGCGTCGCCACCGGCCTGCCAGGCGTCGCCGGCGCAGGAGCGCCAGAGGAGCTCCGCATGCGCTGTATCTCGCTCATGACCATCGTCCGCTGCTCGGGCGTCAGCGAGGACACGGGCATATTCCCCGGCAGACGGTAGATGATGGTGCTGTTCTGCCGCACAACCTCGACTGTGACGCCCGCAACCAGGAACGTCCGAATAAGCTTTGCCGTCCCGGGCGTGACGGGCTGTGCTGGCCGCGGCGGTGTCGCCATGTGCCGGCCATTCCTCTCGGCCGGGCGCGCGGGGAGCGGGCTCGAGGCGCGGCTGCTAGCTCTGCTGGCCGCGGCCGACGCCGGCGCGGACGGGGCCGCCGGCTGCGGCCCTCGAGCCGATTTGTCGCTCAGTCTGGCGCTGGCTGCGGCGTTTGGAGGCATTGCGCCTGGATGCTCGGGGCCGCCCCGCCGCCCGCTCGCCAGCCGCCGAGTGCAGCGGGAATGCAGGCGCAGGACGCTCTGTGCGAATCGTGCCCTCTGCCGGACACCGGTGGCGGGCCGCGCCGAGATGTCTACATTGATGTGCGATTACGAGAGAGGATGAGGCGCGTGCAGGCTTGCGACAGCAGAGCGGGCAGGAGAGCCGCAGGCGACCGCGGCGAGTCGGCGGAGAGTGGCCTACCTTGGTTGCGAGCTGCTCGCCGCCCACGGAGGCCGAGGCTGGTCGAGGCTGGTCGGGGCTGGGTCGGGTTGGTGTGCAAGGCGCTGGGCGTCCTCGAGAGAGAGCTGAGCACCTCGCCGCCAGTTGCGGGCCGCTCGCCCGGCACCAAAAAAGATTTCAGGCGTCCCCGGCCGCGCCGATTGGCTGCTGCCGGGGACGCTGGGCTGGGCCGGGCCTGCGGGGCGCTGCAGCGGCCCGACGCACCGGCGCTCTGGGCGCGACAGTGCATGCGTCACGGCTGGCTTTCACGTTCCCGGTGGTGGAGAGCGCCGCTGGCTGTGGAGAGCGCCGCCGCCTGCGCGCTATCTCTCCTTCCTGCGGTCGCCCGGCATCACCACCACTACCACCAGAGCCATGGGCCGAGCAGCGATGGCCGACGGCAGCATCCCCGCGCACGACGACGCGGCCGGCGACACGAACACGGCACCGTTCAACGCACGCACGCTGGAGCTCCGGGAGGTCGGGCCCGACACGTTCCTCTCGGTTGATCTGTGGCAGCCGCTGGGCAACCGCGGCGTGTTTGGCGGGCAGGTCATCGGGCAGGCGCTCGCGGCGGCGGCAAAGACCGTCGACGGGCCGTACCAGTGCAACTCGCTCCATTGCTACTTCCTGGCGGCTGGGGTCAATACGGAGATGATCGCTTACGAGGTGCGGCGGATCCGGCAGGGCACGTCGTATAGCACGCGGGTGGTGATGGCCAAGCAGAGCGGGCGGATCATCTTTGTCGCCATGGCCAGCTTCCAGCGGCCCGAGGCGTCGCCGCTGGACCACCAGTACGCGATGCCGGACGTGCCGGGGCCCGAGGCGCTCATCAGCCAAGAGGAGCGCTTGCGCCGCAGGCAGGCGCGGCTGAGCAGCGTCGTCATCGACCAGAGCAAGATCGACGAGTACAGCATGCTGCCCGTCGAGGCGCGCACCGTGCCCACGCCCGCTGAGCAGCGCGGGCTGCCGGTCAATGCCGTGTGGCTGCGCGCAAGGGGCGACATGAGCGGGCTCGGCCATGTCCACCACCAGAGCATGCTGGCCTACGCGTCGGACTTTGCGCTGCTCGGATCCACCGCCCGGCCGTACCACATGGACCGCCCCGGCTCGCGGTACCAGCTGTCGATGATGGTTAGCCTCGACCACACCATCTGGTTCCACGCGCCGTTCCGCGCTGACGAGTGGCTGCTGTACGTCATCGAGAGCCCGCGCGCCGCCAGCGGCCGCGGCCTGGGCGTCGGCCGGATCTACAGCCGCGACGGCGTCCTGGTCGCCTCCACCGCGCAGGAGGGCGTCGTCCGCGGCACGGATCGCGAGACGGACCACCAGACGTTCGAGTTTGTGAAGTCGCTGGCACACGCTCCAAAACTGTGATCCGTCTGCACGCCCCGCCCTTCCCCACTCTTCGTCTCTCTCGTCCACACCTCTCTGTCCTAACTGTTTTGTATTCAGCCGATCCCTTCGGGAGGCCCTCTCTGTGTCAGTCAGCCAGCCAGCCGCTACCACCGCCCTCGGATACATTTGGGCGCCGGAAATGCCGCTGCTGGGATTCCGAGGGCTGCACGCGAGCCGCGCGCTGCTAAGGCGGTGCCACAGAGGCCCGCCCAGCTGCGCCGGCCCGTCGGCCCACAGCCGGCTGCTAGCCCGCCGGGGCCTGCGGACAGCTGTGCCCGCGGGCGCGCACGAGGTGACCAGGGAGGAGGAGGTGCTGCTGCGCGATGTGTTTGACCTCCCGACGACGACAACGCTCGGGTCGGCGTGGTTCCGCCAGGGACGGCCCACGGGGCTGCTGATGGAGTCGCGGTTCGTGTCGCCAAAGTCGTTCCGGCTGGCCGGCCGGCAGGCGGTGGCGGAGGCCGAGGAGCTTGTACAGCGGGTGCTTGCAGCGCAGACGGCAGACGAGAAGCACAGCGTTGTCAAGTGCCTGGATCAGCTGAGCGACGCGCTGTGCCGCGTAATGGATGTGGCCGAGCTGGTGCGGCAGGTCCACCCGGACAGCAGCTGGCAGGCGGCGGCCGAGGACGTGTTTTCCGAGATGCTAGAGTACATGAACGGGCTCAACACCCACGTTGGCCTGTACGCCAAGCTGGTCGAGGTCATGGACGACCCGCAGATCAGCGCCACGTTTGGCCCCGTCGAGCGCGAGGTGGCGCTGTCGTTCCGTCGTGACTTTGAGCGGTCCGGGATCCACCTGCCGGCGACCACGCACGCGCGCTTTGTCGAGCTGTCGTCCAGCATCCACGACTATTCCCGCGAGTTTCTCCGTTGCCAGTCGCTACCGCCCGCCAGCGGCTCTGTCGCCATCCCGATCGAGAAGCTGCGCTCGCTGCCGTCAGAGGTGCTCGTGAACATTCTGCAGTCGTCGGCGTCGCACAAGCGCAGCGACGGCACGACGGTGGTCGACGTCATCCCCGATGACTACACTGCACAGTACATATTGCGCGACTGCCCCGACGAGCACGTCCGCGAGAAGGTGTATCGCGCGTGGCAGAGCGGCGCGCCGACGGCGGTCGACAGGCTGGAGCGGTTGCTCGAGGACCGCCTGGAGCTGTCGCAGACTGTGGGCTACGCGTCGTTTGCCGACATGACGCTGGACGACAAGATGGCCCGGTCGCCTGGCCACGTCGACGAGTTCCTGTGCGGGCTTGCGGCCCAGGCGCGGCCGCAATGGGATGCGCTGGCGTTCTCGCTGCACCGCACTCGGAGCCGAGCCAGGGCTGCCACAGAGAACATGTTTCCGTGGGACCGCGACTACTGGGTGGGTCAGCAGCAGATGGAGACTGGCGCGTTGCCGTCGCTGGCGCCGTACTTTAGCTTGGGCCGGGTTGTGCTCGGTCTCTCGCGCGTGTTTCAGCGTCTGTATGGCGTTGAGCTGCGCGCCGCAACGCCGCAGCCAGGCGAAATCTGGCACCCAGATGTGCGCAAGCTCGAGGTCGTCGGGGAGGACGGGCGGCTCCTGGGGCTGGTGTACTGCGATGTGTTTGGTCGCAGCAGCAAGGCTCATGTCGGCGCGGCTCACTTCACCGCCCGCTGCGCGCGACGGGTCGACGACGACATCGCCAGCGCCGCCGGCAGCCGCCGCGAGCGCGTGAGCGAGCAGACAGTCGTGGAGCGCAACGGCCACCTGTTCCAGCTTCCGGTGGTCGTGCTGATCTGCAACTTTCCGGGGCCGGAGCCCGGGGCGCCGCCGCTGCTGAGCTGGAGCAATGTCGAGACCATCTTCCACGAAATGGGCCACGCGATGCACTCGATGCTGGGCCAGAACGGCTTCCACAACGTCGCCGGCACCCGGTGCGCTGTCGACTTTGTCGAGCTGCCGTCCATCCTGATGGAGCACTTTGCCCGATCGCCGCGCGTCCTCGCGCTCTTTGCCTCGCACTACAAGACGGGCGCCCCGCTCCCCAGCGGGCTGATCCGCCAGTGTGCAGAGCGCCGCCAGCAGTACGCGGCGCTCGATCTCCACGCACAGCTGTTCATGGCCGCCCTCGACCAGCGCTACCACTCTGCGGCCGTCGCTGGCTCGCACGGCGGGCTCCAGCGGAGCCCCGGGTGGACGACGCGCGCGCTGGCCGAGGTCCATAGCAGCCAGATGTTTGGCAGCGGCGCCAGCCGGTCGCTCTTTGGCCATGTCGAGGGCACGCAGTGGCAGGCGCGCTTCACGCACCTCGTCGGCTACGGCGCCTCGTACTACGCGTATCTGTTTGACAGGGTGCTCGTCGGGCAGATCTGGGACCGCGTGTTCCAGGGCGACCGGCCCCATCACGCTGCTGCCATCGCCGACGGCCCGGCCGGCCCGCTGGATCGCGACGCGGGCGAGCGGCTCAAGAACGAGGTGCTCCGCTGGGGCGGCGGTCGCAGCCCGTGGGAGTGCCTGGCGTCGGTCCTCGACAACGGCACCACGCCCCACCACGAGATCGAGGCCATCGCGCAGGGCAGCCGGTCCGCCATGCGCACGGTTGGCGGCTGGCGCCTGCCCGACATGTAGCCCGACCAAGTGGACCCCCCTTAGATGCGAGTGTTGCACATGGGTAGTGTTATGCTGTGGACATGGAAAAGTTACAGAAAAGGCGATGTGCAGCAGACCCCGGACGGCCGCCAGGCGGTGCGACCGGATGCCAGGCCCTAGCTGCTGTCCCTGGACACCAGCCACCACACTGCCAGCACACCGACGGCGGCTGCGCCAAAATCGGTGAGCGCACCGACAATGTCCTTGCGCGTGATGCGCAGCTTGACCGTCTTGGGCATGCGGCAGGCGTCGTCGGCGCAGTGGTCCTCGTCGCTGTCCACGTCCTCGGCCGGCAGCTCCTGCTCGGTCCCGCTGTCGTCGGCGGCCTTTGATGCACCCCCCGCGCCCTGGCCCGCATCCGCGACAGGCTTGGGCTTGCGGTTGCGGAGCCGCGTGTCGACGTAGTTGACGCGCGCCTCGACCTCGTCCAGAAGCTCCTTGATCTGCGCGTTGCCCGGCTCCATCTTGTGTGCCTGGCGCAGCACGTCCTGCGCCTTCTCGATCTTGTTTTCGCTGCTCAGGATGCGGCCCTTCATGTAGTACCCCTTCACCCACGCGGGCTCCAGGGCAATGCACTGCTCGGCGTGCTTCATCGCCTGGGTCCAGCGCCTCAGCTTGATTAGCGTCATGCACGAGTTGCTGTGTAGTTTGGCGTTGTAGATGTCGTATCCGAGCCCGTTCCGGTAGCACTCGAGGGCCTGCGCCCAGTTCTCCTTCTTGAACTCGGCATTGCCCTTCTCCCGCCACTCCTCCGCCGCCTTCAGCTCCTCGGCCGCGGTCACTTCATCGCCAGCGCCATCGTCGTCCGCCCTGTCGCGGCCAAGCTTGTGCTCGATCGCGTTCCGGCGCATCAGCGCGCTCTTCGCATCGTCCAGCCGGCCCAGCTCCTTGTACGCCTTGGCCATGCGCATCAGCGCTAGCGAGTGCACCGTCGTGCACCCCTCGCCCTCGTGCCCGACAAGGTCCGAGTTGAGGAAGTTCAGCACCTTCTCGCAGTCCGTCACCACCCCCTCATACCGTTTCAGCTCCAGCCGGCACGTTGCCCTGGACAGCAGCGGCAGCGGCGACTGCACCGGGAGCGCGCACAGCTCGTCAAACTTGAGCAGCGCGCCCTCAAAGTCGTCCTTCTTCAGGCAGGCGTCGGCGTCGGCCAGGATAGCGGCCGGATCGACCGGCGGCGCCTCGGGCTCCTTCTTGAGGAACGAAAACATGCGGGGCCGGGGAATGTGCCTCTGGCTCGAAATGCAAGCAAGATGAACAACGGGAAAAGGGGGAAGAGGGAGCCAAGCAAGGTTGCCGGCCGAGCGTGGAGAAGCATGCCCGCCTTCTGCTCCGCGCCGCGGAGGCACCTAAATTTGGGCACTGTGGTGGCGTCGAACTGCGATCCGGCCGGCGACCGGCGGGGGGCCCGTCGCCCCCACAGCCCGGCCGGCGCCTCTCAGCAGACGCGGGCTACTTTAGGTGCGGCGGGCGGCCCCCGATCCTCGCCCCGGGGAGGTCCTTGAGATAGCGCTCGACAAGGTCGCGGCAGTTTTGCATGTGGTTGACGCTCTGGCTGTGGTAGCACTCCTCGAGCTTCTCGCGGACGATGCGTAGCTTCATGATCTTGACCCACTGCTCGCGCACCAACAGGTCCCTGTTGTCATACAGCTCTACAAGTGTCTGTGCACAGGCCGGGGGGCCAGCCCACGGAATAAGTAGCCAGCAGGCACCGGCGAATGCGCGCCCGGGGGCGCTTCGGCTGAGCACTCCTAATGGGCGCGCGCCCCCTCCAGCTCTGTCGCTGGTGACACTGTCCGCGTACCTGTGCGATCCGCAGTGTAGAGATTCTCGCGGGTCGCCTTCACAGGCCCTATCTCTGGCATTGTGCGTGATTGAGCGTGGCAGCGCGGCGTGCGAATGAGTTACGATTACAGCAAGGGCGGGCGGTGGCACGGCGAACAGAGCTGCGCCTGGGTTCTCGAGGGCCAAGCATGGGTCTACCCTGATCAGCCGCGCTTATCACTGCGCCCGCCGCCATGCGTAATCAGCCCGATCACGCGCATGCTGGGCCTCTGGTGATCCGCAGAGGGGAAAAAAGCGACGTCGCGCGTGCTGGGGCGCATGGCGACGCCTCCTGCCTCTGCACGACGGTCAATTGCGCCTGCACGTACATACACAACCGGCTCTTCCTTGCTGCAACACTTGCGATGACCATGGGGGGCACTGCAGCGGGCGGTGCGCTCTTTGATACAGACGACAGCGAGCTCAGCCAGCTCCTCAGCCAAGCGCGGCAGGACCTGGCGCGCAGGGCAGGCGAACAGGCGCAGAAGAACGTGCCGGGCAGCCGGGCGGCGCTCGCGGTGCCGCTGCGCCTTGACGCCGGCGACAGCACAGGCGAGGGCCACCTGATCAGGCTCCACCACGAGACGGGGATGGCGCAGCTCAACACGAGCAAGGTACACAACACGCAGGAGGCGCGCTCGTCGTCGGTGGCGGCGGCGGCGGCGGTCAACGCCGAGCTCGAGGGGACTGCAGCGCGCCCAGATCCGACCGTGCGGCGCATGCGGCGCGGGGAGCTTGCGCGGGCGAAGGAGCAGACGGCCGGCAAGCGGTGGTTTGGGATGAAGGCGCCGACAATGACGCCGGAGCTGAGGAACGACCTGCGCGTGCTGCAGCTGCGCAACGTGCTTGATCCAAAGCGGTTCTACAAGAAGAGCACAACGCAAAAGGTGCTTCCCAAGTACTTTGAGTCGGGCACAATCATCGAGGGGCCGACAGAGTTCTACTCTAGCCGGCTTTCGAAGAAGGAGCGCCGAGTCAACCTGGTGGATGAGGTGCTGGCGGACAAGAAGTCCCGCGACTACCTGAAGCGCAAGATCGGCGAGATCCACGCGCACAACGCCAGCGGTGGGAAGAACTGGTACCGGGGAAACGCCCGTGGCAAAGACAAGGGCAAGGGCGCTGCCAGCGGCGCTGCGCGGCCGGGGAAAAAGTTCAAGCAGCAGGGCAAGTAGAGCTCGCTGTGGCTGTTGCCAGATTCCGCTTCTGCGTGTCTTCAAGCATGCGATTGCATTTCACGAAGCATACCTAGCGGCAATACAGCGCTATCCAGCGTTTCTGCGGGCGAGCGTAGCGCCGGCCGCCGTCCTCTGGACACGAAGCACATCGCTGGACAGCAGGACGGCGGCCACGGCAGGCTGTCGGCTGCCAACGCACACGCCGTGTGTCCGGGCGCATGCCTAGGCGCTTGCGCCCTGGAGCACGCTGCGGAGCGACGGGAACGGCTGTTGTTTGCTGAGCACGGCGACTCCGTGGTCGTGCGCCAGGTATCCCTTGATGTAGCCGTCATACACCATGTCCGCGAGGATGGCTTCGATCTCGGGGACCGTGGTGTCTGTAAGCCCGGCCGCCACAAAGCCGTCGCGGAACTGCTGAAACGAGACGCGGCTGGTGCTGCCGCAGATGAAGTGGATCCTGCGCAGCAGCTCCCGTGTAGCCACCCGCCGCACCCGCTCGGCCGCCAGGAACGTGCCAGCAGACACAAGCAACTGCTCCTTCTCCAGCAGCAGCTCATCGAATCGGCGCAGATCCCCGGCCCGGGCTGCCTTGGCGAGCTCCCCGTATAGCGCTTTCACTGGAGGGTACCTGCGCATGAGCCGTGACTGGGGCATCTTTCCCTCGGCCATCAAAATTGGCGTCAGGTAGGTCAGGATGCGGATCTTGTTGCCGTAGGCGTCGCGGTGGCAGTGTTCTAGCGCAAACAGCAGGTCGTCCCTTGCCGGCTGGTAGTTCTCGCTACGAAACGCCAGCATGCCGCGGTAGAAGCGGAACGTCACCTGGTCGCTCATCGGAAACGAGCCGAGCTCGGGGAGCTCAGATGCCTTGATGGCGCGGATCATGCTGTCGCACAGGTTGTGTGCGTTGAGCTGCCGATACAGCCCAAAGAGTATGTTCGCCATGCGGTAGGTGCCCCACTTGCGCGACTTGTTCAAGTCCGACTCGCGGTCGGTCATACACAGCGAGAAGCCCTGGTTGATCGCCCGCGTCGCCTCTTCGACCTTGCTGCCCAGGGCGTCGGTGCCAGCGAGCTGCGCGTCTGCGCGCCGCGCGACATCGCACAGGTCTTTGCACAGCGACAGCAGAGCGCCAATGCCCCAGCGCGCCATGTTTCGGAACGCCCGGAGGTAGGCGTGGTATGCGCTCAGCTGCCGCGTGTACGCGTCCACAAAGTCTCCGCTCCGGTACGCTGCTGCAGCGCCGAGGTGCGCAACCACGATCTCGTTCCACAGCCCCTGCGCCGCCGGCTCGCTCAGGATATCCCAGTCGCCGTCCGCATCCAGAATGTCGTCCAGCACCTGCCCCGTGTATGTAGAGCTGAGCTGCAGCGCCTGCGCCAGCTCGTCGCCATTCTTGGCGCCGCTGAGAATCTTGAAATTCCGCTGCGCCTGCAAGAGCCGCTCGGACGACGACATCGCTCCGCCTCCGCCCCACTCTTTGTGCGTCAAATGCAGAACGTGCCTTGGAGGAGAGCAGAAATGCAGCCAGCCGTGGACCGGCTCGTCGGCCAGCCTTGAGTCAGGCACGTGCACATGACGCGTCCCAAACAGCGCGCGGAGTGGCGCAGGGGTCAGATACCGACTCTGGCAAAAGCGGCCATTTGGATGGAGCACGCTGTCGCTGGCTCTTGCAGCTTTTGCTCCGTCTACTCCTGGCTCACCGAGTGTCGCGTGCGGCTTTGCACGATCCCGACTTTGCGCAACATGAGGGTCCATCTAAAGGGCGGCGTGTGGAAGAACACGGAAGATGAGATCCTCAAGGCGGCCGTCATGAAGTACGGCAAGACGCAGTGGGCGCGCATCTCGTCGCTGCTCGTGCGCAAGACGCCAAAGCAGTGCAAGGCACGGTGGTACGAGTGGCTGGACCCGAGCATCAAGAAGACTGAGTGGTCCAGGGAGGAGGACGAGAAGCTCCTGCACATGGCCAAGCTGATGCCAACTCAGTGGCGCACGATTGCGCCGATCGTTGGCCGGGCGCCGGCACAGTGTCTGGAGCGGTACCAGCGGCTGCTTGACGAGGCCGAGGCGCGCGCGGCGGGGGAGGACGACGGGCTCGGGCTCCAGGGCGAGGTTGGCGCCGAGGGGCGTGCAACAGCGAGCGACGCGCGGCGACTGCGGCCGGGCGAGATCGACCCGCACCCCGAGACCAAGCCAGCCCGGCCGGATCCGGTCGACATGGACGAAGACGAAAAGGACATGCTCTCGGAGGCGCGAGCGCGGCTGGCCAACACGCAGGGCAAAAAGGCGAAGCGCAAGGCGCGCGAGAGGCAGCTCGAGGAGGCGCGGCGGCTGGCGACCCTGCAGAAGCGCCGCGAGCTGAAGGCGGCGGGTGTCGAGCTCAAGGTGAAGAAGAAGAAGGACAAGCATCACATGGACTACAACATGGAGATTCCGTACGAGCGGAAGCCCATGCCCGGCTTCTACGACACAACAGACGAGCTTGCTCGCAAGGACAACAGCGTGGCAATGCTGAAGGGCCGATTCCTGGACAGCCTCGAGGGCAAAAGCCGCGCGGACCGCGAAGAGGACTCGCGCATGGAGGCCAAGCGCAAGCGCGACAAGAAGAGCAAGGACGCCGTCGCCTTTGTGCGCGCGTCGGACCAAAAGTCAGCGGAGGCGGCTGCTGCCAGGGACGAGGCGGAGCAGGCGGCCAAGCGCTCAAAGCTCGTGCTCCCTACGCCGCAGGTCGACGACGCCGAGCTCGCCACGATCGCCAAGCTTGGCCAACAGGGCGTCCTGGCACGCGGGCTTGTGGCTGCCGAAGGCGCTGGCGGGTCGACCGACGGGCTGCTGGGGGACTACTCGGAGACGCCGTCGGTGACCGCGGTGCGCACGCCGCGCGTCCCTGTGCAGTCCGACCGGATCATGAACGAGGCGCTGGCCCAGCGAGCCATGGCCTCCCTGTCGACGCCGCTGCTTGGCGGCGAGGGCGCCAGCAGCAGCCATGGCGCGCAGCGCGGACTGGGGACCGGCTTCGGAGGCGCCAGGCCTCAGAGCGGCGCGATGGCGACGCCAAACCCGCTGGCCACGCCGCTCCGCGCCGAGCCGCCCGTGGCAGCCAGTGCGGGCGCCGCCGCTGTCCGCGACCAGCTGGGCCTCAACACCCCGGTCCCGGGCACCGACATGACGCCTCGCGAGCGCAAGCTGGCGGCGCGCGGCCTGCGCGAGCAGCTGGGGCGCAGGCTGGCAGCGATACCGCAGCCAAAGAACGAGTTTGAGATTGTCGTTCCAGAGCCCGATGCAGGTGGCGCCGCTGAGGCGGCAGCAACTGCCGATGGCGTCGCGGCGCTCAAGATCGGCCAGGCGGAGCTGGGGTCGACCGTGGATGTTGAGGACCAGGCTGACATTGACCGGCGGCTGGAGGCGGAGCGCAGGCAGGCGGCTGAGCTCGAGCTGGAGCGTCGCAGCCAGAGCGTCAAGCGAGGGCTCCCGCGGCCAGATGTGCTGACGGGCAACATGCTCGCCGTGGCCGGCGATGCGAGCATACCCGACCCCGTGCTGAAAATGGTCAGCGACGAGATGCGCGCGCTCATTCCCCACGATGCACGAGTACACCCGGTGCCGAATGTGCCGCCACTTCGGCCATCGCAGCCGTTCGATGCCACGTTGGAGGCCATTTCAGACGACATGCTGGCGGCGGCGCGGGCCCTGGTCGACAAGGAGGCCGCGGCGATGCGGCAGGAGATCCAGGGCGCCTACAGGCAGCTCGCAGATGCAGCGGGCGACGAGCTCTGGCGCGCAGCCGAAGACGCCGAGACATGGCTGCCGCAAGCGCAGGCGTACGTGCCGACGCGCGAGGTCGGCGCAGAGGACTGGATCGAGAAGCACCGACGGGAGCTGGCCGCGCGCCGCAAAGTCATGGCGGAGGAGGCGGCACGTGCGACAAAGATCGAGCGCAAGCTAGGCGTCACCCTGGGCGGCTACCAGGCGCGGTCCAAGGCGCTTGGCGACAAGATACACGCCGCCTACAAGGAGTACGAGCAGGCCCGGCTCGACATGGAAGCATTTGGCCGCTTGTACACGTCGGAGCAGGCGACCATCCCCGCGCGCCTTGAGAAGGCGGAGGCCGAGGCGCGCAAGGCCGAAGCCCGCGAGAGCCTCCTGCAGAGCGAGTACCGGGCCCTGCTGGAGCGCCGTGACCAGCTAGCAGCGCAGCTGGCATCTGGGCCCCGGCCCCAAGCGTAGCCAGCCCTGTCGGGCGTCCTCCCTGCGTCCTTACATACAAGCGTGCTGCTTTTGGCCTGCATGTCATTGCGGCGCTCGGCCATTCCCCGCACACGCTGCTGGGCAGTGTGTCCATTTAGCGCCGCTAGCTGGCTTAATACCCGTGCCCACATGCACTGTCTTGCTTACACGCGGGGAGCATATGCAAAGGCGGGAGGCGCCAGCGTGCATGCCACTAGCGCGATGCTAGCCCGGGTCTGCGGCTGCCGTATTACCAGCCCCAGCAAGCGTGCCCCGAGCCCGCGCCGCCCCCAGCTTATATCGGCGCAGCTGGTAGTCACTGACCAAGCGGCCTTTTGGTCGACGCTTTTGCCTGTACACTATACACGCTGTCCGCGTTCTTCTCCACTTCCACCTCTGTTGGCACGCGAGCTGGCTCACGCAGGACAACATGCACGGACTGGGCGTTCTGGCGGCACTGTGCATGGTCTGCCGGTGCATGGCAGCCGGCCCCTGTCGAGCACAAAACATCCTCGACGCGTGTCTGCGGATGCAGCAGCTGCAGTTCAAGAGCTGCCAGTACGACGAGTGGCAGTGCAAGTGCCATGGGCAAAAGAAGATCCTGACGTGCTACGACAACTGCCCCAAACTCGAGGCCCGCACACTCCAGGAGATGCAGGTCGAGGTCTTTTGCGCGCCACTTAACGGCAAGATATTCGACAGTGAGATGATTGATAAGATGACCCGGCCGGTCAAGCTCGCCAACGCCCACCACCCGACGGCCGCCTCTAGCGCATCTGCTCCGCAGCCAACATCCAGCAGCAGCAAAAGCGGCAGCAGCAACAGTCGCGATTCGTTGGACCGCGACAGGCGGAGCAGCAGCCCCGGCAGTGCAACGTACAGCGTCCTGGACAACGCCGCTCAGCCGCGCGCCCTGGCCGCCGCCAGTCCAGGCATACTCATTGCCGCTGTAGCAATAATTCTGGCGCCACTCGCCCTGTGATCGTGCACAGCCAAAAGTCACAGCGATGTAGCACCTACATGTCCGCTCCACTTTCAGTGACGCCCAATATACCTATAGCCATATTCATGGTTACAGAGTTACCTGCGGCGTTCCAGCATCGCGTGAGTCCGAGACCTGCGGTATTGATTGCGACGGCTTCTCGGAGCAAATCACAACTGGAACTGTGCGTATGCATGTTAGAGAGCTATAGGTCGTTAGTAAGCTGCGTCTCCCACGATTGCTCCAGCAGGAGCAGTATTGGGACAGCATCCGACACGGCCTCCTCTTATGCTCCCATCCACTGTCTTGTGTATACTAGCCCGATTCGTATCGGAGAAATCGCTGTATCTTGCAACTTAGTCTGGATTAATAGCGTCACAACTGGTCTCAGCAGGATTGGTCATGCTGAAAGATGTGGTTGCGTGCGTGGAGTATAGTCGGGCGACGGTAATCCTATAGGGGAGGGCCAGTGGGTAGAGGAGTGCGTTTGAATGAGAGTGACGTGTGAGGAACTCCAAAGGGACCTATGAAAGAAAGAAAGAAAGAAAGAAAGAGAGTTGGGGTACCATATCATGGTGCTCTAGCAAGGGAATGCCACATGTTTGGAGCCTGATTGTTGGCCAGTCCTAAATGGCATATCAACAAAATATATGTAGCTGTGCAAATGCAAATGGCGCTCCTAGAGTCGGCAGAGCACATGCATCCCAGCGACCATGCCAACACTACCCATCGACACTCCGAATGCCAAGGTAGCCAGCAGTGCGAACAAGGATTTCGGGGTGGTTGTACACATGGACAGCGGCAACGGCGCACGCCACGCCAAACCACACCAATGGGTTGGTAACTGGGCACCCGCACTCTGCATTCGAACGCCAGCCCGGGCATATGCCGCCTGCCCAACGTGTCGCCGGGCACACGCTCTCTGTGGCGGCAAGGGCGCGTGTGCCAAAGCGGTGGCTGTAGGCCCAGTCGCGGACACACACTGGTATGTATGAGAGCAGCCTGGTTACAGTCGAATGGTTTCCGTAGATGATATACGCTCGCGGGCTCGGTGAAAGGATCTGAGGCACGACAACACGGGCAAAGCGGTCTGTCGGCGTCGAGTTCCCGGTCTGCGAGTATTTGGCACGGGCGCGGATTGCCTCGATCGCGGGCTTGTAAGGACTGTCCTCGGCAAGCGTGACCTCTGGCTGGTTGGAGGCAATGTTGGACTTGATACCGCCAGGGACTACAACCACCACACGCACGTTGAATGGCGCCAGCTCCATCCGCATAGTGTCAGACAGCACATGGACCGCAGCCTTGCTAGCGCCATAGTATCCGACCCACGGCGTTGTGGCAAATGCACCGACAGAGCCAATGTTGACAACGAGTCCCTGGCGCCGCGCAATCATTCCCGGCGCAACCGCGCTGCAAACGCGTGCAACCCCAACAACGTTGGTTTCAAGCAATACACGCACGCGGTCCATGTCGGCCTCCACTGCAGGGCCAACGCATATCACCCCAGCGTTGTTGACTAGGATGTCAATCCGCCCGGCCTCTTCAACGACTCTTCCAACCGCCGACTTTACCGAGGCGTCGTCTGTCACGTCCAGGGCTATCGAGGTTATGCCGTGCTCTTCCAGTCCTTGGATCTTTGCTGGGTCGCGTGCCGAGGCATACACGCGACACCCGTGCGCGGCAAACTGGAGTGCGAGGTGGTGCCCGATACCGCCAGCAGAGCAGCCGGTAAGTAGAACCACGCGCGGGTCAGCGCTCCCGCTGGAGATTGCCATTAGCACAAGAAGAGTGGTGTGCCAATTCGAAATGCCTGCAATGCCCAGGCTGGAAAAGTGGCAAGCAGAGGAGAAAGAGCGGTGCCTGCTGTGGCGGGATGTTTCCCATCCGTTCCATTGTGTCATCCCCCGCGATTGCACCATGCAGTAGCTGGCGCGGTTCATTGTCCCTTGTGTGCCACAGTGTGTTAGCTGTCCTTGCCAACTGTCACAGTACTGCGGCATACCCAGCTCCTACTATTCACCACCGGCCACCCGACAACCTGTCCCTGGAGTTTAGGACACCCGCTGTGTGCAATGCAACACCAGCAGAGCAGCGGGGATGGTGTGAGTGACATAGGTCGAAAGGCAGCGGCTGGGTGGCCAAAGCATGCGGCACCGCCACTCCGGAGCCGGATGATTGAGATGACCTGGCGCACCGCTGCCTCGTGGGACTCCACCCTCACCACCGCCGGCTCTTGCAGCTGTACACGTTGCTTGATCCGTTGTTCATCTCGCACAACCCCAGCAGCCGGGTGGCCACCTGGCTCCCGTTTCCCTTACTTGGCACAATTGAATAAATCGCTACCAAAACGACAGTCGGCTAGCTATTCAAAAAGGCAGTCCTAGAACAAGAGAAAAAGGGCTACCGGGCAGTGTCACGGATTCTTCCCAGTGCCTCGTCGCGCCCCATTCGAAGAGTCTCGAGTAGATCTCTGGCGATGCGGTCAGTGACCCTGGCGCGCCTCTCAAAGGTATCAGTAATGTCGTCACCAATTTCTCAATCGTAATATATGCCATTAGGTGGCGGCACTAACTGCGGCAATATCCCCAGAGCACGGCGAGGTCTACGTTCTCTCCCGCATCCCCTTCCTGCACTTGACACGACGAGCTTGTCAGAGAGGTCATTGCGAAGGCCGCCAACAACGCCCGCATGAGTGTTCCACAGATAGTCAGACCCCAGGCAAAACGGCGATTGTTCTGGTTCAAATAGATGTTGCGCATATGCTTAAACAACTCCTCGTACGCTTCCCACTGCTCGCCCGGGGGGACGCTTGACCTTGATTACTGCCGCTGCATCTCTATAGTAGGAATGTGCGTTGTCGCTGCTGCGCACCGTTTGACTGGCGTCCTTGGCTAAAGCAGCGCCAGGCTGCCTCCTGTCATCAGAGCCGTTGGCTACGACATCCGCAAGCTCATATGCGATAACCCGACGAAGATTGACCTGCTGCTGGCGCCAGCCCAACACCGAGACACTCCTTAACGCGCCCGGGAAGGAATCGGCCACAAGCGCGATGAAAGCCCTGATCCACGGGTACATTCGCCGCTCCGAAGTAGGGATGTGCTCAGGGTGTCTCACCCAGTTTAGCAGCGCACCGTAGTTCTCTGCTTCCTCATCGTGTGGCTGCGGCGCTGCGGCGGCACTTAACTACAGAGGACCTCTGCGTCTGCCCCGCCTGCGGGAACCAGCCGCAGCGCTTTGCATCGGCCGCGCCTGGCCTCTCAGAGCAGCTTTCTGGGCGCGAGCGGGCGGTGTCAGACGCTGTATAAAGTCCTCGAGCCGCGCAACCTCATCTTGGATTACAGCCGGGTCAGGCAGTCCGCTCACCACCAAGCAAACACTGTCATTGTAAGCAGCATAGGGTGTGGCCATCGGTGGTTGCACCACGCACGTTGCCCGGTCTATGGTAAGCTCCAAGCAGGATGTGGCGAGCTTGCAGCTCAGTACGATAGCTAGTGGCCTGCTATGATGCTGGGCCTCCAGGTCTGCACTGCGAAAGTATACCATGGTCGACAGCACGTTTGGCACCCCTGGCTGGCGCGGCGCCGGGCTCTTGGTTCTCTGGCTCAAAGCACATCACTATGTCGTGGTGCACGAGGTGGACAAGTGCGGTGGTGGTGGGTTGCTGAATGAAATAGCAAGGAGCGACCGCAGCCACACTCTCTGACAGCGACTAACCGAATCAGCTAGAGCCGGCTCGCCTTGGAAACCACGAGCATAGGATATGTATGATGCCAATGGCGGGCGCCGCTTCGATGGAGCACAGCCCTGGTGGCATGGACTTGCCATCCGATGGCCCACACATTGTATGGCCAGCGACAGATGTTACTAGCCACCGCCATCTCCCCGACATGCCCGCGGTGGATGTGAAACCGTCGCTGCTACTCCAAGCTCCTACATGGCTTTCCACGGGCTCTTCTGTCATAGTTGCTTGATTGGTGATGTGTATTAGCTGGCGATATGTGCACTGTTAGCTAGCGTTGCTATGTACTTGTCGGGAACACACTGCTGCAAGCTGTCGCTAACAAAGTGTACAACCGGTTCCTCTACTCAGCACGCTGTCTGCGCTTGACCATCTCTGGGTACCTCGAGACCCCTCTTTAGTCATAGAAAGTGCCCCGAAGCATAAACGCGACTGTTTCACAGGTACCGCTGCTGTGCCTGGGGCATCCAGTCTAGAACACAGGCTTCGAGCGCCAATGGAAAAGCACTGTACGTGGAGGTATCCAAGCGGCGGTGGAGTAGCAGAACTGTGCTAGGGGGAAAAAGCGGGCAGCAGGGCCGGGAGACGTCTCCGCGGCCGAGCGCGGGAGCGCCAGCAGGACACCCCAAACCATGTCCCAGTCATCCAAGCCGGGCGCCGCGGCGCCGCTTATCGCAGCCCCACCCGATCCTACCGACAACGGTTGGGCAGTCACCGGGAGGGGCTGGCTAGCGAGGAAGGATCACTCGCTGGCTGCCCAGAAAGCGGCCGCTGCGATGGGCTTCCGCAAGCCCGGCACTCCACAAAGGAGACTGCACTTCTTTTTAGTTGCCGCTTAAAAGAAGCTAGTCCTTGGCGCGAAGAGCGCCGCGCAAGTGGGCGGCCGCGCTGGCTGGCAGAGAAATCGGCCCCACGTTTGTCGACGTCAGTGGCAAGGAGGGGACAAAAAACCCAGGTAGGCATCCCCCGCTGCAATAAAAAGGCTGGTGGGTGGCTGCCTCCCTCCGCTGAACACACCACCGCCACTTCCATTCCCCATTTTTCCGCACGAACAAGCCGCCGGTTTCCAGTGACCCTCCACAGGCAGTATATCCCCCTCATCTTCGAGACATGGGTAATACCACTTTTAACGTCGAACTATGTAACGGGGCGTATGTGGACGATCTCATGACTGAGCTGACTACCAAGCATGGCGTAGCTATGGTTGGCATTCCGACTTTCGACGGCAACTATTTGGGGCCTGGAAAAATGATCCCGGAAAAGTATGATATCATAGAGGTACAAATTGTGGACGCTAATGGTGATAATGACACAGTGACGGTGAAAATACTATGACCTGCTGATCGCTCAGTGGGTTGCCGCCGACTCTAGTCAGCATTGACGTGTGCCTGGGCATGCTGCTGCCTGGATCTATCGGGCACCTAGTTGCACTGCTGATGTACCCTGCGCTGCAGGCATGCTCAGGCGCTCCCAGACAAGATCGATGTATCAGACTCGCACCACAGCTGTAGCTCGGCAATGTCCTCTTACCCACGCTAGACACTATGTAGAGGCGATCTTTGGACATCGTCTGCCCAGCCGCCGGCTGGTACATAACATCGGCAAGTTGCACTAGCACCTTTTGTCAGCCTTTGGGACTATTCTACCACAGTCAAGCAGCCTCTACCAGACATTGTCCTTCTGGTATCTGCCACATATGGCTGCGTCGGAAACAAGTATTTGGAGTGCTTGAAAGCCTGGAAGGGGAAAGCCCTGTCAACAGTTGCGCGGTGGAGAGGGGAGCTATTGTTGCGAGGCGTGGGCGTGTCAGCTCAAATAGAAAGCCGAACAAGGAAAGAGAAGAGAGGACTAGAAGCGTGGCATCCTTGCACTGCCTCCCAGGGAATTGGCCGCATGGTGCGCTCTGTACAAGGGCAACGTCTCCACAGTGACACCGCCCTACATCGGCAGCAACAGTAGATGTGTGATACCCGTCAATGGCAAGGCCGGTCGGAGAGGCGCAGTCGCTTGAAAGCCCGGTTGGTCGCTGACACGCACGCCGCCGCCATCGCTTCTGACGTGGACATGGCCCTGGCCTCCGATCAAGGCCCACTGATCAGTGGCGGAGATTGGAAGCGGATAGGACTCGAAGGTGTGGAGGTCTGAGCACGCGGGACGACGTCAGCTCCACTTCACTTCATTTCTGGGCATTGCATTTTCGCCTGTCGTTTTCTTACGGGCACAACAACAGCACTTTTTTGCGCAGAGAACATGGAGAGCACAGAGGCGCCGTCGCTGAGCGAGAGCGTTAGCGCCGTGCTCGAGTCGCTGCTGACCTCGCATTCGCAGGGACCAGAGACAACGATTTACGCAGACTCGGTGGCATTGCAGACAATAAACGCGAGTTTTACTAACGGCATCCTTGGGCTGCTGCAGTCCGGCCAGCCCGGCAGCCCGCCCCGCGCGCGAAATGTCAAGCACCTCGGCCAGCAAAGTGGCCGCCCAGACACGGCGGCAGGGTTGCCCGACGGCAGCCACGTACTGTTCCTGGTTGGCGCGTCGAGCTGGCCAAGGGTGGCGTGGCCTGCTATTGCGCAGATTCTGGGCAGTTGCGTGTATTCGACTTGCACGCTTTGTGTGGCGACGCCCGAGGCGGTGTGGGGCGACGTGGCCGCAGCGTCGCCGCCCGCGGAGGGGGGCATTCGACAGCCGTTGACCAGGTCCAGTGTGGTGGCCGCGTTGGTAGACGCGATGAGGCAAGGCCGCCAGAGGAGCGCGCTGGGCGATGCTGCGCTAGGCGATGACGCGGTGGCAGTAGAGACGGTGCCTCTGCTGGCGACCATGTCGCTGACCGGCGACCTGTTTGTCATGCCCGACACCAGCCATGTATTCCCGGCGCTGGTGCGAAGTGGTGGTCCCGGCGGAGATGCGCTGGGATTCCTTCGAACGAGGAGCCGGCCGTCCGGATCGAGGGGCAGCGAGGCCAGTGCAGCTGACACTCGACAGCAGATCGAGCAGCTGTCGCTAAATATCGTGTCGCTTTTGCGTGGCCTTGGCCTACGGGGTGGCTTCTACTCTCTAGGCGACACCGCGCGCAGAACCGCGCGTCGATGTGCCGGGATCTCGCAGAACGCCGACAGTGCGGGATCGGCGGGCGGGCTGCGCGACGCAGTGGTTGTGCTCGTCGACCGCACTGCTGATCTTGTTGCGCCAATGCACCACGGCGGACACTTGCTCGACGAGATCTACCGCGCTCTGCCGCCGCATCCCGCCGGCGGCGGCCTAGCGAGTGACAGGATCGTGCGGGCACCGGCGGTTCCTGATACCGAGGACGGCAGCGGGCTGCCGGGGCTGATCCCCGGGCACTCATTTCTGGCGCTGCTCCGGTCGTGTCAGCAGGGCGAGGCGGCGCTGCGGTCGTCCGTCGACCTCTGGGAGGCAATGCTTATGCAGGACAAACCAGTGGCGCTGCAGGTCCTGCGCAGTGGACTGGCAAGCATCCTAGCGACAGAGGGCAATGGAGCGGCCGGGGTTCTCGATCTGACACGCGGGAAGGCGACTGCCGAGCAGATACAGGCGCTGGTCGACGCCTGCCGCAGCCTGCCGCAGGCCAAGGGTCAGAGCGAGGCGTTGGTGGAGGTGGCTCAGGCGGTTGTCGACACCGAGAGTGCCGGACGGGACGAGCGCTGGAAGGAGGCAGAAGGTGCCGAGAAGACGCTTGCGCTGGTCATCGGCGGCATCAAGGATGCGCTGGCCGATGCGCAGGTGCCGGGGCCTGGCCGAAGCGGCGAGTACAGCACCGAGGACAGCATAGTCGACGAGGAGATCTGCGCCGTGTGGGATCAAGTGCTCTCTGCGATCCCGCCCCTTGCGTTGGTGGCGGTGGAGCGCAGCATCCAAGCCGACCGCAGCGCAGATAGCAGCGAGCTGGCGGAGAACGTGTCCCGGTGGCTCTGGCAGCACACACCGGCGCCGGGGATGGTGCTCCTGGCGGCGTCGCTGCTGGCGCCGGCGGGCACTGGTGTCCCCCGTGGGCAGCGGGCGGCAGCGGAGCAGCGGCTTGAGGCAGACTTTGCTGCAGTGTACGGCGCAGCGGCAGCGGCACGCAGCCCCCTGGTATCAAAGGAGCCAGCGCCGGATGTGGCGCGGCAGTGGGCGCTGCGGGTGATGGGCCTGGCCGACCTGGTGGTGGCTAGCGAGGGCCAGCGCAGCGGGCTGGCGCACTGGCGAGCGTTGGCGACCATGTCAGCGGGGCGCGGCGGGGCGTATGCCAGCCTCCTCAAGCGCGTGGCGGTGGATGTCCTGAGTGGCAGTGGCCGGTGTGGAGACCTCGAGCACGCCGAGCAGGGCGCGGCGGTGGCGGCGGCCAATCTCTTGAGGGGGCTTGGGCAGCGGCTGCTCTCGGGCGACCGACAGGGTGCTGGCGGCGGCGGCGCGGGCGAGGCGGCGCGCAGAAGCAGCGCCGTGGTGTTTATCGTTATTGGCGGCGTGACGTTCGCCGAGGCTGCGGCGGTGGCTGCGGCAGCGCGCCAGCACGGTGGAGCGCGCCGCGTGCTGGTCGGAGGCACCACCATCTGCTCGGCAGGCAGCGGCAGCGCGATGATGTGAGCCCTGCGCGCAGCGACTGAGAGGCCGCCATTGGCCATGTGTAGTTGTCGTCGCCGTAGTCGGCGCTAGTCACTGAGCCATTTGACTTATTTGGGGTTTTGACTGGAACTTTCCTGTGCTCCAGCGCGGCAATGCCTTTTGTGACTGGTGAGGAGTCACATCCCGGCACTACCGCCACGGCGGCTGATGAATGCCCTCGCACAGCTCAGCCCCGCCCTGGCCACAACAGCGCCCAGGTTCTTGGCCGACCAAGGTGCATCACGCGTGATGGACTCGGGCCATCAGTGCCATCGCGGCCAATTTCCCCGCTCTCCCGCTAGCGGGAGGGCCATTAGGGACACCAGGCACATGCGCTGGATGTTGTGCTGGAAGTGGATATGCCTGGCCTGGGCGATCGCCCCGTGCGAACTAACGGGGCTTCGGGCAGGACGACACACGGGGCGTGATGGCAGAGCCGGCCGCACAATGAGTGGCCGTATCGCCACTGAACATGGCATGTCGCACTTGGGCGCAGTGGGCCCATGGCCAGCCCAGCTGACTGGACCTGGTCCAGCTGACTGGGCTCGTGCGGCGGGCGGCGGGGCATTTCCGCTGGAGGCTGGTGGGGGCGGGCGGGAGCGAACGGGCGCGGCGGGAGCGGCCAGGGCGGCCCGTCCGCCGTATTTCACAGGTGCGGCGCTGCCCAATCGGCGGCAGCGGGGGGTTTTGCGAGCGGCTTTATCCGGGCGACAAGCAGTTCCACCGTGTCGAAACAGCAGCCGCCGTCGCATGTGCCACTAGTGACCACTTTTTTTTCCCATCTGCTCGCCCGCGGTCGGCGGGGAGGATCGGCATTGCTGGGACGACAGTAATGCGCGCACTCCCCTAGCCGCCCCGCCCGCCCGTCGCCAGGCGCTCTTAAGCCGGCCCGCTCCCGCCCCGCCGCGCCGGCGCCGGTGCCGGTAGCTTCAGACGTCTTTTCTCCCAACACCCAACCACACCCCCCCCCCTTCCATCGGCCCGACAATGCTCTCCCGGTCGACTGCGCGCAAGGCCCCGCTGCTGGCACGGCTTGGCCGCGCGCCGCTGCGCGCCCCGGCCGCGGCCGTCCTGCACGCCGCCTTCCTGCATACGCCCAACCCGCGCCAGTCCTCGGCCGCGATCGCCGCCGACGCCGATGCCGCCGCCGCGGGCGAGCTGGCGGCCGCCGGATCCGCGGCCATCGCAGCCGCACAGGCATTCGCGCCGCTGGACACGTTCCTGCGCCGCCAGAACGGGCCGCGCGACGCGGACGTCGCCGCAATGCTGCAGGGCCTCGGTTTTGCATCGCTGGACGAGCTGATTGCCGCCACGGTTCCAGAGGCCATCCGCCTTGCCGCACCGCTGCACATTGCCGACGGCGAGCACGCCGAGAAGGAGCTGCTGGCCAAGCTGCGCGCGATCGCCCAGAAGAACAAGGTCTACCGCTCGTTCATCGGCACCGGCTACACCGATACGGTCGTCCCGCCGGTCATCCTGCGCAATGTGCTCGAGAACCCCGCGTGGTACACCCCGTACTCGCCGTACCAGCCAGAGATTGCGCAGGGCCGGCTCGAGAGCCTGATCAATTTCCAGACCGTCGTCAGCGACCTGGCCGGCCTGCCGGCTGCCAACGCCAGCCTGCTGGACGAGGGCACTGCGGCGGGCGAGGCGCTGGTTGTTTGCCTGAACAGCACGCGCAGCAAGAAGCGTAACGTCTTCTTTGCCGACGAGAACTGCCACCCGCAGACGCTGGCCGTGCTACGCACCCGCGCCGAGGGCTTTGGCGCAAAAGTCGTTGTGGGCGACTACAGGACGTTCGACTTTGCGGTGCCTGGCGATCGCCTCGCCGGCGCGCTCGTCTCGGTAAGTGCCTACCACCCCATGCCTGCTCTGTGTGCCCCTGTGCCTGCCCTGTGTGCCAGCCACTCCCCTGTGCACGGCCGCGAGATAGGGGGAGTGGTCGCTGCGGAGCGCATGTGCCTGCTGCTTCTGCTTACACGCCATGCAGCCGGGACTTGCGCGGCTCGCTGCGTGCAGGCCTTTCCGCATTTCATGCACACGCCCCGGGATCACTCGCCATCCATTGGGCCCCGGCGCTGAGGGGTGGCTGCGCCTTGATTGCTGCCCGTCATGCGCCACGCACGGACCATGATCACAGCACAAGATCAGCGCCTTCCCATGCATAAGCCTGTCCCCCTCCCCGGTTGTGCTGCTAACCACCTGCTACCAGCGCACAATGCCGCCCGCTGCTGGCGCACAATGCTACCCGCCGCCGGCGCACAATAGTACCCCGACACGTATGGCAACATTGGCGAGCACAAGGCGCTCGCAGATGCCGTCCACGCCCAGGGCGGCCAGCTGGTTGTCGTCGCGGATCTGATGTCGCTGGCCGTCCTGCAGCCGCCGGGCGAGTTTGGCGCCGACATTGCCATCGGCAACAGCCAGCGCTTTGGCGTGCCGCTGGGCTACGGCGGTCCGCACGCTGCCTTCTTTGCCACCACGGCTGCGAACCAGCGCCGCGTGCCCGGCCGCATCATCGGCGTCTCGCGTGACACCGAGGGCCGGCGCGCCTACCGGCTGGCCCTGCAGGCCCGCGAGCAGCATATCCGCCGCG
>JANBOI010000037.1:0-28127 GCA_027595825.1 Coemansia biformis
GCCGTGTCCCGCCCGGCTGGCGCTCAGCTAGGGCGACTGCTAGCTATTTCTTGGGCCTTGTTGCCCGCTTCTTGACGGCTTTGGGGATCTTGGTCTTGCGCCGCTCGCGAGTGGCCTCCTTCGCAGCCTTCTTGCGCTCCTTTTTCTCTTCCTTGCTTTCAGCCGGGCTGTCCTTGCTGTGCAAATAATCAGACTGGCTATCGTCATCCTCGTCCACGCTCTGGTCCTCGTCCTCATCGCTATTGCCACCTGCGCCATCGCCGTCGCTGTCGCCACGCTCACCCGATTTTACGAGAGCGGCATCGGGTGTGCTCAGGCCAACGAGCTTTTGGTAGATAAGCTCATCGCCCTTCCCCTCGTTGACCTTGTCCACGTCACGCTCATAGTCATAGACCTCCTCGAGGGTGCGCGGGATGTACGACTGGCGGAACACATCGTCCTCGGCGCGGACCCGGGTCAGCTCTTGCTCAGACATGGCCTCCATCTCGGCCTGGATCCCTTCCAGTGCAAGGTCAATCTCTTCCTCGGAGCTCCCAATAGTTGCATCGGTGACAAAGTCAAACAGACGGCGCAGCGACATCGCCCTGACATTCCCGCGTTTACGGAAAAACTCGGTGACGTTGTTGCAGTCGTGACGCAGAAAATCCAGCGCATACGGATGGTCGTGTTCGACAGACTGGGACACATCGATTATGTAGAGTTGCTTGGAGTTGTATAGAATGTTGTACTCGCTGAGATCTGCGTGGACCAAGCGACATTCGTTGTAGAGGATGCGCATATCCCGCACCAGTTGGTAGTAGAGCTGCGGGTACCGGTTCTGTGGGATTGTGGCGTCCTTGAGCCGCGGATATGCCCAACCGTCGCTCGAGCCCAGAAACTCCATCACCAGAACGTGCTGTCGGAGGATAATCGGGTTGGGCGACGCGATTCCAGCCGTGTGGATGCGCTTGAGGTTGCGCATCTCCTTTTCGGCCCACAGCCGCACCATCTTGCGTGGGTTGTGCCGCGAGTAGCCCTGCCGGAACCGCCGCTCGCCCGTCACGTACCTGTCACGATCCTTGAATGTCAGGATTGAGGTCTTGTATATTTTGATGGCCCGGTGCTCGCCGCTTTCAGTCACCGCGTGGTACACGTTGGCCTCCTTTCCGGTACTGATGCATCCGTTGATCTCGTAGATGACTCCCTGGTTCAGGAGCTTGAACAGGATGATACGCGTGCGCGGATCCAGCACCTGCTCTGTTGTCGCCCGATCGGACTTGTCCTTGCGCTGCGTTGCATTGGCGCCCTGCGCCTTGCGGCTCCCCGCCATGCTCACGCTACCGCCTCCCTGGGCGCCGACCGCCAGCTCATCAAGCTTGATGCGACTAGCATACTTGCTCAGGTCCACGCTCTTCAGCGTTACGCTCCCGCTAATGCTCGGCTTGCTGTGGTTGCCGCCCGCTGCACCCCTGGGTGCGCCTGCCTGCGCCGAGCGCCCGAGGCCGCCCTGCTGGCTCTGGATCTGCGCCTGCTGCCTCAGCTTGTTGTATTGCTTTGTAAAGTCCCCGCCGTTCTCGCCCCAGTCCTCGGTGTTGCCCAGAAAGTCGTGGGTCTCTATCTCCAGGCCATCTTCGTAGTCGTAGTCGTCGTCGTAGTCGTCATCATCGTAGTCGCTGTCATCAAGGCGGCTGTCGGAGTAGTTTTCGTTCACGCCGTGCGTGGGGCGCTCATCCTGGGCTGTGGCGCCCTGCTCGCCAGCGGCACGGTTCTGCGGCTCTGTGGCCATTTCACGCAATGGCAGCGTCGAAGTGGCTAATTCAAAGGCGTACGTGTTCTCGCTCTATCTTTTGTGAGCCGAAGCCAAGACACAGACGCCCGCCCTACTGCGCCTTGGCAACTGCAAAAACCTTGTCGCTCAACCGATCGCGATCACTCGATCACAGCGCAGTGAATCGCCTGGATGCGCTCTCGTGTGTCTCCGAACTCCGATCGGGCACCGGCGGCCTTGGCAAGTCACTTGGCGTCGCATTGCCCAAATACCGAATGGCCCGGGTGGGTTATGCGGAAGCCGTGGACGGTGCCGCGGACGCGTGGGTCTCCGGGGTCTTCGTCAAACATCACGCCGGTGAACTCCTCGACGACGCGCTGGACATGGAGGCCGAGCTCATCGCGCGCGCGGCTAATGAACTCCATATCCTTTTCGGCCAGCCACGGCCGGTGGTGTGAAAAGAACACGTAGGCCACGCCGTCGGGTTTGCTCATGAGCTGCGCAACCGACTTTAGCAGCCCTGGGTGTTCCGTGTGGTTGAACACCAGGTCGCACAGAATCAGCACGTCAAAGGTGTTTTCGGGGCTCCCGCTGAGCGCCCCGATCCGCTCAATGTCGTGGCCCCACTTGTACCCGTCGACAATGACTGACCGGTCCGCCAGACGATCCGGCATGTTGAGCGCGACGCTCTGGCGGATGTTGCCCACGAGGTCCGGATCCGGGTAGTCTGTGATCACCACCCGCCGTGCCCCGTTCAGCGCCGAGACCAGAGACGGCAGCGCGCCCGCGGCGCCCATCTCGAGGACGGTTTTGCCCTGGACAATATCCTTGTGCCCGTCGAGGAAGTGGGCAAATACCTTGGCTGCGTTCCACAGATAGTGGCCCCAGAGCGGGTGCGACCCCAGGAGGCGCACCTTGACATCCGCGGCTCCGCCACCACCAATGTTCTCTGGCCGGCGAGCAAACAGCACCACCTTGTCCTCCGGCGCGGGCGGCAGATACCCCTCGGGGTCGTGGAACATGGACTCGAGACCAAGGTCCTCGTGGTCGTTCGCAGCCGATGCCATTGTCAGAGCTGTTGGGTAGAAGGAGCGGCGGCAGGGCTGGTTCCGGACGCTATCTTGCGACCAGAAAAGCTAGCAACGTGGAATTTACCGGGCCTACAGGACCGACACGTTATGGCCGGTGGTGGGGTGACTGGATCCGGGTCCGCGAATGACCCAGCGGGCCCCCCCATTGATCCGGCCCAGCGCGTTTCAGGGGCCATTTGGGGACGCTGCGAACGCTGAGCCGCGGCTTGGCGGGTATATTTACAGATCTATGGAAACGGGGAGAGGAGGGGAGCGGCTGGAGGGGGCGATCCGCGCCTCCCGGCTGCGCGCGCGGCGGGAGCGTACTAGTAGCTGGTGTTGTTGGCCGACGGGTGGGGAGCAAACTGGTGGTAGTGGGGGTGGTTGGCATGCACGTACCCCAGCGCGCTCGGATGCGGCTGGGGCTGCAGCAGCGTCTGGGCCGGCGGCAGGTGTGCGTGGTGGTAGTAGCTGCTCCGCGTAGGCACCTGCTGCAGCATCGGCGACGCCGACGGCAGCTGGAACTTGTGCGCAGCCTGCGGCAGCGGCTGGCCGCGGAGAGAGCCGCCTGGGTGGTGGTAGTGAGCCGCGCCGGGCTCGGCCAGGCTGGTGCGCGCAAAGTCGCCGCTGATGGCGGTGACGTTGCCTGGCGTGGTGTTGCCCGCCAGCGCCGGCAGCGAGCGCCCGGCCCCCTTGTGCACGCCGATCGCCGCCGCGCCGCTACCCTCCATGCCGAGCGAGCTGCGCAGGTGCGCCGACGTCGAGCCCGGCGTGGGGGTCGCCGTTTCGGTCGTGCCCGTGGTGAGCGTGGGCGTCGTGTTAGAGTCGAGCGGCATCAGCCGGGGGGCCATGCCGCTGCCGACGCCGCCGGCGGCGGCGTAGCCATACGGGTGGGAGCGGCTCTGGTAGTAGGGATGTTGCAGCGGGAGGCTCAACGGCGGCTGCCGAAACGTGTGCGTTGCGATCGGCGGCAGGTTGTACGAGCCTTTGCCCGCGCCGTACCCTGCCGGCGCCGTGGCCGCCGGCGGCTGGGGCGCTGGCGCAAGAGGCGCTGCTGGCGGGGCATAGCCGCCGCGCAGGCCCTGGCTGCTGTGCAGCACGCTGTCGCGTGGGGTGTGCCCGCCGGCGATGGGGCTCAGCTGCACGCCCTCCTCGGGGAATCCGTACTCGCCGGGGACGGTCATGTCGGGAAAGTAGCCCGAGTCTGCGCCCGCCTTGCGCTTGCCACCACCGGCGCCGGCGCCCGCCTGCTGCGGCTGAGGCTGTGACTGCGGCTGTGACTGCGGCTGCGGCGCGCTGGCAGTCTCGTAGCCAGCATGCACGGCGCTTTGTACCGCGCCGCTCGCATAGGGTGCATGCGCCGGGGCCCCGTTCGCGTGCTGCCACGCGTAGGACGAGTCGTTGTGCGGGCGGCTGTGCTGCGACGGATAATGGTAGTACGCGGCGGGCAGCGCAGCAAACTCCTGCTTGCCGTACGGCGAGTGAGGCGTCATCACGTTTGGCGGGTGCGGCGGCTCGCGGTAAAAGTTGCCTGGAATGGCTGCTTTTAGCGCTGGCAGTGCCTGGGGCGGCGCCTGCGGCTGCTGTTGCGAGAGCCCGCTTGCGCCGCCCGACGCCAGCGAGTAGTCGCCGACCCGCAGCGGGGCACGTGCGGACGGGCCGGCGTTGCTGTATGCGTACGCGTTCAGCGGGGGCACCATAGCCGCTGGGGGCGGGTGCTGCGGCGGCGCCGCGGAGGGGTACGACGGGCGGAGCGACCGGTGCGACGACACGTCCGACGGCGAGGACACCAGGTCGACGTTGGTCGAGAGGGGCTCTGGCTGGCGCGGGGGCTGCGCGTGGATCGGCGTCTGCGCCTGCTGCGGCGTCGGCGACGGCCGGGGGACGAGGCGCCCGTTGGGGCCGACGCGGTAGCGGAAGAACGGATGCTCGCACGCCTCCTTGGCCGAGATGCGCGCGCTCGGGTCGTACTGGAGCAGGCGGAAGAGCAGGTCGTGGAGGTTGGCGTAGATGGGGTTCGTCGCCGGGTTGACCAGCTGGCTCAGCGGGCGCATCGCGCGCAGGCCGCGCTGTGACTGGCGCGGCTGCTCGGCGACCGGGTACCTGGCTGAGCCGTCCGAGCGGAGGAACTTTGCGCGGAGGTCCTGCGACACGGCGCGCACGATGTGCATTGGCGCGCGGCCCACGACGACCTCCATCATGGCCAGGTGCTCATTGTTGTCGTGGGTTTGGAACAGCGCCTCGCCGGTGAGCAGCTCGAGGATGATGCAGCCGATCGACCACATGTCGCACGGGAACGACCAGCCGAGGTTGAGGATGATCTCGGGCGCGCGGTAGTGGCGCGTCGACACGACCTGCGAGTGGTACTCGTTGTTGAAGGTGGCGCTGCCAAAGTCAATCAGCCGGATTTTGGTGGACCGCAGCATGCGGGTCTTGATGGTCTGGCTGCTGCCAAAGGGCACCACGTCGTACTCGCCGCTCTCGAGCAGGATGTTCTCAGGCTTGAGGTCTGTGTGCACCAGGTTCAGGCTGTGCAGGAAGGCCACGCTGCGCAGGAGCTGCTCCGCAAAGAGCTGCACGTGGTGCAGCGAGAACGGCCGGAACTCGTTCTCCTTGAGAAAGTCAAACACGCTGGGGCCGAGCAGGTCAAACACCATGCACACGTGGTTGCGATGGTCAAACGTCTCGTTGACGTGCATGCACTGGTAGACGTTCGACGGGTCATTGCGCTGCAGGGTCTGCAGCACGCGGATCTCGATTTTGGCCGCATCGCGGTACTTTGGCACGGCGCGGATAACCTTGATGGCCACCAGCCGCCCAGCCGCATTGTCATCGCACTCCATGACCTTGCCAAACGTGCCCTGGCCCAGCAGTCGCCGGATCTTGAAGCGCGGCGTAAACTCCCGCCCAGGCACCACGATGTAGTGCCCGTCGCGGTCGTCGCATGACGCGTCCGCCTTCTGCTGTGGTCGTTGCAGCGAACCAATTCCGTTCAGTTTGGACATCCGCGGACGCCGGTGGTTGGCGGGTGCCGCGAGGCCGGTTGTGTGCGAGCCAGTCGGAGGATGGTCGAAGAGGTTGGTCGTCGAAAGGTGGTGGTGTTTGCGCCAGGACGATTGCGCGCCAGAACCCGTTTTGAAGGACAGTTTCGAGTGCGTGTGGTGCAGCGATGGGATGCGGTCGGGTGCCAGATCGCGGTCGAGGGGCACGTTGGATTTGCGGGGGTTTGTGGCGGGCAATCCAGCATCATCGCGTTTGGTACGCGACCGGAAGAGCGATATGACAAAGGACAGCACGGACATCCGAGCGAGTGGCGGCGCGGTCCAGGGATCGACCGTCGCGGCGAAGGCGTTGCCAGGATCGGATCAGTCGGCGGTCGGTGGGGGGAGCGCAGTCGTGCGGTCGAGCGCGAGGCGGGTACCAAAAAAATAGAACGCAGTTGGGAGCGAGCGTTAATTAGCAGAGTGTATTGCACCGGGGTGTCAGGAGGTGCCATCGAGGAGGAAAGGAGGCCCCCTCCGCCGCCCATCGGGCAGCCCGAACAGCGGCCCCACTCAGCTGGGCTGGTCGCGGGCGGACCCGGAGTGTTTATGCCTTGGGGGCGGCGTGTGCGGCCAGCAGCGCCAGTATCGCGCCTTGTGCGACGCATGCACAAGGCGATCGGTCAGGGTGAGGGCAGCCGGAAGGGCATAGGCCGCGGCGGCTGTTGCACACGGCGCGCGTCGCACGAGAGGGCGGCGCGGCCGGCGACAAACACGGGGCGGCCAACAGCCGAGGCGGGGGGCAGCCGCGCATATCCTGAGGAAGGACCTGCGCTGGCAGGGCCGGCGGGCGCAGCCGTCCCAATGAGAGCGGGGGGCCGGCGGGGGCCTGGAGCGCGGATATCGCCCGCAGGCCCGGGCCCCCTTCCATTCTCTCATGCCGCGGCAATTCAAGCGCCTCCCCCGAGCGTGGGCTGCAGGGCGCTGGGCCTCGGCGCGAATGGGTGCGCGCGGGCAAGCGGGCGATGCCCGGGGCAGGGCAGATGTGACGAGGTGATGCTTACCTGCTGCTGCTTTGTGCGCTGTGTTGCGCGGCCGCGGGCAGCGCGCTGCGATGGCGCGGCGGGCTTTGTGGCGGTGGCGATGGCGGCGACGGCGTTGTTGTTTTTCCGCCGCTTGGCAGCGGGGGCCTGCAGCTGCGCGCTCCTCGGGTTTTGCTGTTTCTGAGCGCCGCTGGCTGGCGGGCCTGCCAGCTGCATGGGAGCATCAGCGGCGACAGCAACCGCGCGGGCCGCCTGGTAAAGCGCTGTGGATGTCCATGTGCTTTGTTGATGCTGCTGGTACTGCTGGTACTGCTGGTGCTGCTGGTGCTGCTGGGCGCTGGCGTATCCCAGCATCGAGTAGGGGTTTGGCTGGGCGGCCATGGCGCTGCCGGCAGCTGCTGCATGGCTGTGGGATGTGAATCTGAAGGCAGGATGGGCGCCGCCCGGTTGGTGGTGGCCCTGGAGCTCCTCCTGCTTTAGGAGCTCGGTGGCCATCTGCTCCTGCTTTCGCCGAGCGGCGCTCTGGGCGACGGATCTCGTCACGTAGCGGGGTTGCTGGAGCGGCTGCTGGGGCGGCGTGTGTGGATTGAGCGTGGTCGAGGCAGACAAATCGGCAGCAGCCGCGGCCGGCGCTACTACTGTGGCAGGGGCGGGCTTATCTACTGGGGGGAGGCGAATCAAGTCAGACACGCACACATGCAGCAGTAGGCGCGACGGGGGAAGGGGAGGAGAGCAATGGGCAGAGACATATTAGCGTATATTAAGGCAGAATAAATGTGCCTTGGGTGAAACCAGCCGCCTCCCTTCCCCCCTCAGCGAGGAGGAAATGGGAAAAGGCGCGCGCCGCCGTAGACTGGCGGCCGTGTAGCTCACAGCCGTCAGTGCCGAGCGCGGCACGCATATACGGCGGGCGGCGGCGCGGCACTGGCGGGGGATGTGCGGCAAGGTTCAGAGGCAGGGGGGGCGAGCATTCTTACCACTGTAGTATCCCTGGGCGCGAGGGCGCATTGCTGCGGGCGTGGCTGAGGCGGCGGGCTCGCTTTCGTCGGCGTGTATGACAATCACCTCTCGCGGCGATGGCATCTGCGGAGCACAGGGATGCCACGCATACAGGCCGGCGCCAGACATGCGGGTGTCGGGGACGCAGCTGGGCGGATGCGCGGCGTGGCAGGGGCGCTACAAGAGACGGCAGAGGGGGGAAGGTGGGAGGACGCGGCAAGACAGGCGACGGGGCGGTGTGAGCAGGGCATGCGGTGTCTTAAAGGGCGGGCGGGCGGGCGGCGGGCGCAGTGAGCGAATGCGAGTGGGCGAGATGTGGTGTCGGGGGATGCAGCCATGTGGGGCGGGGAGGGGCGATGGCGGATGGCGACAGACATCCATCACAGCCCGGCATGGCCCAGCCCGGCACGGCCCGGCACGGCATGGCCCAGCAGCCAGGCGGCCCCCCCCGAGGCGGGTGTGGCTGGCGCGGGCGCAAAGCCGCGGCGGCCTGGGGGGAGGGCGACGTGAGACGGAAATGAACGAGGCACATGCGGGATGGGTCCTCGTTTGCAGGGCGACAGACAGAATCGCAGCGCGCTTCCATTCGCCTCCAGACAATAACGCCGTGGGCGCGCACTTGTGCGCGGGCCGTGCAGGGAGGGGGAGGAGCGACGGGGCCTGGCGCGCCCTTGGGCGGGCCTTGGGCCGGGTGCGCAGCGGCCGGCGCGAGGGGAAACAACAACAACCGCGGCCCTTCCTTGTTTGGCGCCGCTGCACGCTGTCGCCGCCGGGAGGCGCGGCGCCGTGTACGCTGGCCGTCCGGCCAGCGTGTGCGCGCGGGATGGACGGGCGGGAACTGCGTCGGCGGCGCCCGGTGCGGACTCGTGCGAGGGCGGCTCGGGGCAAAGGGCAGCGGGAGTTCCGCTGGCTGCCCGCCACGGCCTGGGAGGCACGCCTGCTGGTGCCGGTGCTGGTGCCGGTGCCGGTGCTGGTGCCGGTGCTTACATTCGCGAATGAGCGCGCGGCTCAATTCCGCCGCGAGGCTGGCGGCGGGCGGGCGCGGGCGGGCCGTGTGCGTGGAGCGGCCGGCTGGCGCGGCCGAGAGCTGCGGCGTGCGTGCGGGCGCTGGTTCGCGCAGAGGCGGAGCGGTGCGTGCGCGCGCGGGCGGGCGGCAGGAGAGGGCGGCAGAGGAGCTGGTGGCGGGAGACAGGAAGCGCAGAGGCGGAGCGGGCGGCAGAGAAGAGGCGAGGAGCGGGGAGGAGGGAGCCGGCCGCGGGCTTGGCTTGGCCTGGCCGGGCGGGTTGGCGGCGAAAGGGCGTGGAGAATGGGCTCGCAGGCAGCCTTTGCTGCAGCGCACGCAGTGAGTGGGAGATTGCAGGCGCCAGCAGCCGGGCGCGGCCCTCCCCGCCACGGCCCCTTTGGGCCTTTCGCGCCCGCGATCCCCTCCCTCTTTCGCAGGCCGTCCTTTGCCCGCGACCAGTCAAGCGCCGCGCCGCCGCCCCCACGCACGCGGCTGGCTGCAGCCGTGGGCGCCCGCCTGTCCGCCCGCCCGCACGCCTGCCCGCCTGCCTGCCTGCCTGCCTGCCCGCCCTGCCTGCCCGCCAGCGCTGGGGAGGCCGGGGTGTCAATCGGCCATCCCATCCGGCTGACTCTGTCCGAATTGGCCCTCGCACGCCCAGCCGGCGCGCCGGCGGGATGGCTGGCTGGGCGCCGCGGGTCCTCCAGCCGCGGGTCCGGCCGCCCGCGGGCGCGCCCTCCGCGCCCAACGGCGCCTCCGCCCCGCGCCGCCAGCGGCCGCCGCTGCGTGCGATTTCTGATGGGCAGACAGACGCCGCTCTGCCGAAAGCCCCCCCCAACGCCCGTCCGCCCCGCCGAGCGAGGCGATCGCTTGGCGGCCGCCATGCCGCCGCTCCCCAGCTGGCCGTCGTCGTCGTCGTCGCTGCGCGCGCCTGCATCGGGCCTCGTGTGTCTCGGCAGGCAATGGCCGCGGCCGCGCCCCTGTGCAGCGCGAGCCAGAACGCCAATACGCGCGCGCCTGTGGCACATGGGGCGAGGCACAGGACACGCCCCATGCGCGCGCGCAGGCTGATCCGTGTCAGGAGCGCTTGGGCGCAATCTTCATGAACAGCACAAGCACAAGAAACACCGACACTACCACCGCCACGGCCAGCCACGTCATCCCCGTTGTCCCCCACGCGCGCCGCCGGTACGCGTTGACCCGCGAGCCCTGGCTCCCGACACCCGCCACGTTGCGCTCCAGCGCCGCTGCCGTCTCCTCCACCAGCCCCCGGTCGCCCGCCACCAGCTCGCCGAGCGCCCGGCTGTTGGTCTTGAGCACCCCCGCCATCGCCGCCAGCTCCAGCGTCAGCTCGCCGTGCGTCGCCCGCTGCGACTTGAGCAGCCGCTCCGCTCCGCCCTCGCCGCTCGCCGCCGTCCTACACTCGCAGCGCCGCATGCACATGCCGGCTCGCCCAGCCCACTCAGCGCGGGATGCACAACAGCTGCGATGCCCCTGCCCGGCCCGACGCACAAAGGCCGCAGCCGGACGCCAGCAGCAGAAGGGCCCACGCCATCCGCGCTGGCAGTAGCCACAATGCGGCCCGCCCGGCAGCGCCCAAACCGCCGCCCATCCCGTTTCTCATGCTACTATTTGGATACTGTACCCTCGCCGCCGCATGCCCTCCGTGCCACCGAGAAGCTCTACAAGTCCACACGCTCTGCGCTGCTTGTCAGCCCCCACCCCAGCCAAGCTGCCTCCGCGGCCGAGCACGCCAGGAGCGACACACTCTACACACGTACCTTGTCGCTTGGCGGCCAGGCTCTCCGGCTGCCCAGTCTTCGCCGCACTGCCGCCCCCATTGTTCCCGCTCTTTCCCTCGGATGCGCCCGTGTCCGCGGCAACGCATTCGCCAGTGCGCTGCCTCTCCTCCACGCCGCTGCTGCCACTGCTGCTACCACTGCTGCTGCTCTTGTGCGCGGCGGCAGCAACAATTGCGTTCTTGCGCTCCACCCACGGCCCGATTTGCCGCTTGACCGCAGCCACACGCTGCGCGAGATCACTGCCACGTGCCGGCCGGCCGTCGACGCCCTGGAGCTCGCTGACAAGCCGCTCCATGTTTACCAGCCGCCGCACCTGCTGAGCATCCAGCGGCTCGTAGAACGCATCCTCTGCCAGTTGCTGCTCGCACCGCCCAAGGCTGCGTAGTGCATACGCGCTCTCCGCTGCTGCCTCGGGCATCTCGCGCACACCTTCCTCTTCGTCCGAGAAGCGAGTCGCCAGACAGACGCAGCGACGCGTGTATTGTACAGACGCAAACGCGAGGCAGGGGGCGGTGTTGAGCAGGCGGGACACGCCCAGAATCGCCCCCCGCCACAAAACGGCAGCAGCAGCAATTGGCACGCCCGCACCGACCCTCGGGGTTATGGGCAGTCACCTGCCGGCGCCAGCACGCGCGGCTCCGAGCGCCTGATCCGCGCAATGTCGCCGTAGTAGGCCGTGATGGCCACGAGAAAGCCGTCAGAATAGTTCAGCTCAATGTCGCACGGCACGCCGGGGCAGAGGGCCGCTAGCTGGCGGGGATCGCAGTTGCGGGGCATGAACATGACGACGCTGGCGGCAATCCGCCGCGCGGCGTCCAGCCACTCGCGCGTGGTGTGGAACGGCAGGGCATCGAGATCAAAAACGGGCGCAGCTGTGTAGTCGACGCCGCCCCACGGCGGGCTCACAAAGACCACGTCGGCCGCGAGCATGGGCGCGACCGCAAAAAAGTCCGCAAGGACAAACTCGATGCGATCATCCACGCTATAGATCTGGGCGTTGTTGCGCGCCATCTCCAGGCGACATGGATCCATCTCGATCGCCAGAACGTGCTCGCACCATGCTGCAAACTTTATCGCGTTACCGCCCACCCCGCAGCAGGCATCGACCACGCATAGCCGGCCATAGCCTGCCTCGGCCGCGCCGCCATTGTATAGCTGTGCGATCCGCGTCGCTGTGTACTCTGCCAAGTTCTCGGGGGTTACCGAGTACAACCCAACCTCGTCAATCTCAATCCCCTCGTCAAACCGCCAGAACAGGCGGTGCCGCCGGTGCCAAAACTTCTCCACGCTCGCCGAGAGCTCCCGTCCGTCGGGCGTCGTGAACATGCCCTCGGCGGCCACAGCCGTGTCTGCCGTCTGTGCGTGCTTGCGCTTGCGCGACTTTCGCCCGCCGCCCATCGAAGGAGGTCGCCCGCGTGGAGGGAGGTCGCCCGCGTGGAGGGGAGTGCAAAGCAGACGGCGCGCGGAAAGAGACGAGAGAGGCCTCCCATGTGCCGACCACAACTGCCAGGACCTCCCCCCCAGCAGCTGGCGCCGATCACTTCCCGGTCGGTGATCAGCGATCACGGCGGTGGCATTACCCGAAGCACTCATGGGGGCATGGGCCTTGCCTCTGGGCCTGTTCCTGCTTTCTGCAATTTGCTGGCCAGCGCTTTAATCGACAACCATCCCGCTAGACGGCTGCGACACATTGGAGGAGAGAGCAGCCAGCAGGCGTGCAATGAGCGACAGCAAGCAGGGAATGAGCACACCGGCACTGGTCGGGTTTGGAGTGGCTGGGGCAGCGGCGTGCGGTGTCGCGCTCAAACTGCTTTCCCGCGGCCGGGCGGCGACGCCGGCGCTCAGGGGCGTGACGCCGGTGCCAAAGCACTTTGTGAAGGGCGGGTTTGGAGGCAAAATGACCAAGGGCGAGGCAGCGCAAATCCTGGGCCTCAAGGAGAGCTCGCTGACGATGGACAAGGTGAAGAAGGCGCACCGCACAATCATGCTGCGCAACCACCCGGACCGCGGTGGATCGCCGTACCTGGCGACCAAGCTCAACGAGGCAAAGGAGTTTCTCGAGACCAAGGCGCGCATCCGGTGAGCCAGCATGGCCCATGGCCCATCGGCGGGCTGCCATGGCTGGGCCGGACACGCGTGTATGTTTCTTTTGGACATGCATTACTGCACAATGGATCATCCAAAGCTAGCAACGATCGGCGCGGCGCGCAGGACGGGCTGGCCCGGCTGGCCTGGCTGGCCCGGGACGGCGGGTCAACCGTCCCCGCGCAGCGTCCGCTTGTCCAGCACAGCACCGCCCTGCCGCGCCGATCAGTGCCCACTGATCGGCGCGACAGGAGGCCGCTGCAGAGGCTGGGTGCGCCCAAGGGGCTGGCGGCGCTGGAGCTTCTGGGACACAGGGCCTCCTGTGCATGTGCTGTTCGAGGCGTGGTCTGACAACGCGAGGTCACTTGAGTCGGCGACGCTCATCATTCCCCGTTGCCTGCTGACTCCCCGTTGCCTGCTGACGCTGCATTGCCCGCTGACGCACAGAGGCATGGGAGGAGCACGCGGTGCAGATCGGCGCGGCGCAGACGGATCAGGCTGGTTGGCAGCACACTCACGAGGGAGGCCGTGTGCGTGCTGCACGCTGACATGGTGCACGACGACGGGGTCCTGGGCAACACCATGCTACGGTGTTTTTAGGTTGCAGAGCCGCGGCGGGCAGTGGCGGGCAGTGGCGATGACGACGCGAGCTCATGCACGATGGCCATCAATAGTGCCGCGCATGGCGTCTGCATCGCGGACATGTCGCTGTATCGTAATTTGTATTTGCGACAGCGCCGCGTGTTTGCATGTCCAGCCAGCGCGGCGGGGCTGCCCTGAAGACAGCACACGCAATCACTGCGGCTACTGCCCGGCCGGCCACTTCAGCTACTGCCGCACCAGCCCCTCCGCGGCCCAGAGGCACACAAAGTCCGGGGAAGGCCCCCTCCTCCGCCGCTTGTCGCCACACGCCCAGATCGGCCTTGGAAACATTCGCAGCCGCTCCGACGTAGCAGGCTACTGCCACTTGCTTCCCCGGCCAGCGCCATTCTCTGCGGGGCGTGGTCCGTGCCTGCTGGGGCCCGCCAGACGCGTCCGCGCCACGGCACATCTCTTCTCCGCCGCACAGCTCAGCACCGCCTGCCTGCCTGCCTCGCCTGTCTACGCTAGTCGCGCCCACGCCCGATCGCACACGCGCATTGCACGCAGTGCGCGCGCAGCTCCGACAGCCGCGCCAGACCGCTCAGCGGCGCAGCAAGCGCCTCGGCTTCCCCGCCCAGCGCCACCCTGCGTGCTGGCAGGCGTGGCGGCAGCCGGCAGCGACACCCGGGCGCGCACAATCCGAGCGCCCGGCCATCAGCCACCAGGGGCGTGAATCCCAGGGGCGTGCATCCCAGGGGCCTGTTACACGGGCTGGACCGGTCCAAATAAGGCACGGTGCCCCTTTCTGGACAGCGCCGCCCGGGACCGCCTTTGCTCCCGCTTGGCCACGAGCCCTCGCCTTGCGCGTCGGTCAGCAGCCCAGGCGCTCTTTCTGTTGTGCGTTTTGGCGACCGGCGGGCACAAAACGAAAGGGGGGACCGCCGAAAGGGATTTGCCAAAGTAGCAGACAACAACCAGCAGGCAAAGGGATTGCTCGGGCTTCCCGCCGGGCACCCCCGCGCGACTATCCGCTTCTCGCCTCCTCGGCCGGCGCCTCGCCTGCCTCCTTTATTCTTCTGCTCGCGTGGTCCCGTCCTTTTCTACATCTGCCGCCGCCACCTCTGACCTGCGGGCCCGGCAGTGCCTCGCCCGCCCCGCCCCGCCAGACTACGGCCGCTGCCGCCGCCGCCTCTGACCCCGCCCCCCGCTGCTCGCCGGCGTGCTCCGCGCCCACATGAGGACGACGATGCTCGACCGCGGGCCGCGGGACAGCACGGTCCTCCCGACCATGAAGTGCGCCCAGTGCAACCAGGACGTGCACATCCGCCTGATCGGCCAGCACCAGTGCGCCCAGCAGCCGGCCGTGCCGTCGCTGCCGCAGGGCCTGCGCCAGCGCGAGCTCAGCTCGTTCTTCGACGCCCCAAAGGCCGCCGCCCACACAGCCGGGCCCCCGGCCGCGCAGGGCCGCGGCGCCGTCGAGAGCCGCATGTTCCCCAGCGCATACAAGCCGTCGTTCCACATGTCTGACGAGGAAGCGTCGGCCGCCGACGACTTTGACTTTGACTCGATGCTGCAGAACGCCTCGCGCCAGCAGCCGGCCGCGCACGGCGACCGCGCCGTCTCGCCCGACAATGGCCTCGTCTCGCCCGGCCCGCGCAAGATCCCCGACTTCAGCCCCTCCAGCAGCAGCATGTCGCTCAGCTCGCTGGCGGCTGGCCCGAGCCCGCTCGAGTTCCCGCAGATCGCTGGCCGCACGTCGCCCACGGCCAACGGCTTCACCATCCGGCATGACGGCCGCCCATCGCCGCGGAACCCGCCGACCGAGCCGATGAGCGCCCCGGCCCCCGCCAGCCCGCAGAGCCCCGGGTACGGCTATCCGGGCTCCGGCCAGACGCCTGCGCGCAGCCACGCACGTCCGCCCGCACCCGCTGCCGGCGCCCCACAGGCGAGCCTGATGCGCACGATGGCCGCTGGCGCCGTGCCGCTACCTGCCGCGCCACTGCGGCCGCCGCCGTTGATGCGACCAGGCACGTACAGCCCGGCCAACAGCTCGCCAGCCGGATCGACGGCCGCCCTGCCCACTGTGTCGCTGCCGTCCTCCCCCCACTCGGCCAGCCCGGGCGGCGCCCACGGAGCGCTCTCGCCGCCGCCGCTTGTCCGCGCATGGCACCGCCAGGACAGCGACGGCGCCGCCGTCACGCCAGCCAACAATGCCGCGGCTAATAACGATGCCAGTCCGCGGTCGGTCTCAAGCCACCGCGAGGAGCTGCACCAGCGCGCCACGCCCAGCCCCACTCGACACAATGCCCCGCGGTCCGCTAATCCTGCTTCCAGATCCGCCGCGGCGTCGCGGCCAGACCACAGCGAGAGCAGCAGCCTCCCCATCGGCGGCATGATGCGGACGCCGATGGCTGCTACCCAGCGCAAGGCCTCGGGCGGCACCACGCCCCACCAGATCCTCGCGCAGCTGCCGCCCGCCGGCGCCAGGCCAGCCCGGAGCGATGGTAGCCACGCCGCACATGTTGCTGCGTCTGAGCACGCAGCAATGGACGCGCACACGCGGGGCGAGGCCCGGGCACATCCGCCGCTGCCGCCGGTGAATGTCGACGCCCGGATCTGCATATCGACCCGGCGGCCGTCGGTCGAGCCCGGCAGCGCGACGCCATCGCCGCGTCTGCCGCCCTCGCTCTCGCGGAGCTCATCCGCAACCCAGGACGCCGCATCGCAGCTGCCTGGCCCGCCGGGCCCCGGCGGGATCCTCCGCGCCCCCACCCACCCAGCGCCTGCCGGCGCAGGCCTGGCCACGAATCCGCTGGACATGCTGGCGTCGCTGGTGCAGCAGAAGCCGCCCGTTCCGCAGATCAACACGCAGGTCGGCGCGCGCAACGCCAAGCAACACAATGCCGCCCGGGCCAAGGCTCCGCCGCACGTGGGAGCCAGAGCGCTGCCGGCCTCGGGAGCAAAGCCGCCGCCCGCCGCCGCACGGAGCCTAAAGTCTGCCAAGCTGGATTCGCTGCTGGACGACCTGATGGGCGAGATGCAGGCGCTGAGCGCAGAGGTGCGCCCCGAGTCGGACCGCGAGAGCATGGTCAGCACGGCGTCGGCAGCGTCGCCCGTGGACCTGCACACGGCGGCTGGCCGGGACCCCGCGAGCCGCTCGCGGCTGGACAGCACCGTCAGCTCCGCTAGCAGCAGCAGCACGCTGTCTGTCGGCGGCGCGCACAAGCGGCAGCATTGCGCATCGTGCGGAGCAGCGGTTGCCGGCTCGGTGGTGCGGTCGTCTGGGTTTCGTGGCAGCGAGGTGCCGGCGGGCGCCCAGGCTGTCGAGCACCAGGGCCGGATCTACTGCGTGCGAGACTACCGCCAGATGGCACAGACATGTCGCGGGTGCGGGAAGCTGTGCGAATCGACCGCGCCGCGGGACGCGCTGCACGCGCTGGATGCGTGGTGGCACCGCAAGTGCTTCAACTGCCAGGCATGCCACCGGCCGTTCCCGGACAAGTCCTTCTACGTCTTTGAGCACCTGCCGTACTGCCGCTACGACTACCACAAGCTCAACCGCTCCCTGTGCGCCGCATGCCATGAGCCAATCGAGGGCCCGTGTGCGCAAGTCCAAGAAGGCAGATTCCATCCCGAGTGCTTCGCCTGCGCACACTGCGCCGAGTCACTGCGCGATGTCTACTACACGCTCGACGGCCGGTTCTTTTGCGAGCGCCACGTCAGCCAGCAGAAGCACCAGAGGCCTGTGAATAAGCGCATGACGGTCATCGACAATATCTAGTCAACGCCCCCTCCGTGCACCCCAACCTCAGCCGTGTCCTGGCATATCCAGCGCGGCCGCCTCGCGCTGCCTCCTCCTTTGTTGTTCGTTTCTAGCACTTTGACACCTTTTGTACGCTATCAACACTAATCACCCACAAGGACAGTAGCGGCCCGCCGCCACTGCGCTGAGGCGTTGACTGATGACCTTCCCAGAGAAAACACCAAACAGCATTGCTGATCAACTGAGGCTTGGCTGCTGATCGGCCCAGGTTTGACTGTTGATCAGCTGTCCTAACGTAAACATATTCTCGCGGGCTTGTGCGGCTCGGCGCTTGTGCTCTGCCTTTCGCGTTCGGTGCTTCGCTGAGCTACGCACCTCTCTCTTGCGCGCGCACTGTATTCCCTCGTCTGCCTCCTTTTTCGGTTGGTTTACGGCTTCATTCGCAGGACTGTTATCTACCTCCTAGCTTCGCTCGCCAGTCGCTCGGCACTAACGAAACCGCCACAGGCGCAAACCTCAGCGAAATGGTAGGGCGAAACTACACTGCGTAGGCGCGGAAGGTGGGGGTGCTGTAGCGCCAGACACCCAGGCAATGTGAATGAGTGGTGGGGGAGCGGTGCTAATTTGCGTCGCCGGACGCGCGTTACAAGCATCCGCGATAGAGCGACAGACGCAAGAGGCAGGCCGACCTGCTGTCGGACGACGATGTCGATGGGTCGAGGATGCCGGCAACGCCTGGGGGCGGGCTGATATTCGGGTCGAGCTCGCCGGTGCGGGCGCCCGATCCAGCACACGACCCAGAGCTGCCGCCGTCGAGCCCGCCGCCGTTCTCGCCGTTCCCGGGGTTCGGACACGACGATGACGACGATGACGGCATCGATGGCGGCGGCCTGAACGACGACCTTCCAGGGACGCTGGAGGAAGCGGCGCAGCGCGACGACGAGGGGGAGATGCTGGCGCTGGAGGACGAGGACGACGAGGGGGAGGACCTGTTTGGGCCCGGGATGGAGCGGGACTACCGGCACAGCGAGAGGCTGGACCGGTATGAGGGGGCCATGCTGGACGAGACAGAGTACGGGGCCATGGACGGCAGAGAGCGGGCGCGCGTGGAGGCGCGGATGCGGCGCCGCGACCTCGAGGAGGGGCGGGGCGTCAAGTCGCGCATCCCGCTGGCGTTCATGCAGGACTTTGAGGACGACGAGGCGAGGGTGGCGCGGCGGGCCGAGAGCAAGCACGCGCATCTGATGGACATGGCGCTGGAGGTGGCAGACGAGGAGCGCGCGATGACGATGGACGACCTCAAGGACATGAAGGGGAGGTCGGTGGCCGCGTGGGTGAGCGAGTCGGGCCCCCGGCAGACCATTGCCCGCGAATTCCGCCGGTTCCTGCTCTCGTACGTGGACGAGAAGGGCGCCTCGGTGTACGGCGAGCGCATCCGCCAGCTCGGCGCGGCGAACGCAGAGAGCCTCGAGGTTACATACGCGCACCTGGCGCGGTCGCGGCCGCTTCTGGCGTACTTTTTGGCGAACGCGCCGCGCGAGATGCTGAGCATCATGGACGACGTGGCGATGGACGCCGTGCTGACCATGTTCCCCGACTATGCGCGCATCCGGTCCGAGATCCACGTGCGCGTGTCCGAGCTGCCCACCACGTGCTCGCTCCGCGACCTGCGCCAGTCGCAGCTCAACTGTCTGGTGAGGGTGAGCGGCGTGGTGAGCAGGCGCACGGGCGTGTTCCCGCAGCTCAAATACATCAAGTTCCGGTGCGGCAAGTGCGGCGCGGTGCTGGGCCCCTTCTACCAGGACGCGCAGAGCGAGGTCAAGGTCAGCATGTGCGTCAACTGCCAGTCGCGGGGTCCGTTCTCGCTGGACTCGGAGCAGACCGTGTACCGCAACTACCAGCGGCTGACGCTGCAGGAGACGCCCGGCTCGGTGCCCCCGGGCCGGCTGCCCCGGCACCGCGAGGTGGTCCTCCTGTGGGACCTGATCGACTGCGCCAAGCCGGGCGAGGAGATTGAGGTGACGGGCATCTACGCGCACACCCTGGACGTGTCGCTGAACAGCCGGCAGGGGTTCCCCGTGTTCAGCACGATCATCGAGGCCAACCACGTATCGAAGCGCGCCGACGAGTTTGCGGCGGTGCGCCTGACGGAGGAGGACAAGCGGGCGATCCGCGCGCTGGCGCGGGACGAGGGCATCGGCAAGCGGCTGGTCAAGTCGATTGCGCCGTCCATCTACGGCCACGAGCAGATCAAGACGGCCCTCGCGCTCACGCTGTTTGGCGGCGTGCCCAAGGACATTGGCGGCAAGCTGCGCACGCGCGGCGACATCAACGTGCTGCTCCTGGGCGACCCCGGCACGGCAAAGTCGCAGTTCCTCAAGTACGTCGAGGGCACGGCGCACCGCGCGGTGTTCACGACGGGCCAGGGCGCGAGCGCGGTGGGTCTGACGGCGAGCGTGCGCAAGGACCCCGTCACGCGCGAGTGGACGCTGGAGGGCGGCGCGCTCGTCCTGGCGGACCGCGGCGTGTGTCTGATTGACGAGTTTGACAAGATGAACGACGCCGACCGCACGTCCATCCACGAGGCCATGGAGCAGCAGAGCATCTCCATCTCCAAGGCCGGCATCGTCACGACGCTGCAGGCGCGGTGCTCGGTCATTGCGGCGGCGAACCCCATCGGCGGCCGCTACCGCCCCGCGCTGGCCTTTTCGCAGAACGTCGAGCTCACCGAGCCCATCCTCTCGCGCTTTGACGTGCTCTGCGTGGTGCGCGACGAGGTCGACCCGGTGCGCGACGAGATGCTGGGCCGCTTCGTCGTGCAGAGCCACAGCCGCTCGCACCCGCTGTTCCGCGGCACCGTCGAGCCCGAGGCCGACGCCAGCGCGCAGGGCATCGTCCCGCAAGACATGCTGCGCAAGTACATAATGTATGCCCGCGAGAACGTGCAGCCGCGCATGTCGGAGCGCTACTCGGACAAGGTCGCGCACCTGTACGGCGAGCTGCGCCGCGAGTCGCTGGCCACGGGCAGCGTGCCGATCACGGTGCGCCACATCGAGTCGATCGTGCGCCTGGCCGAGGCGCACGCGCGCATGCATCTGCGCGACTATGTGCGCAGCGATGACGTCGAGGTCGCCATCCGCGTTGCGCTCGAGGGCTTCATCTCGGCGCAAAAGCTGTCGGTCATGAAGTCGCTGCGCCGCAAGTTCAGCAAGTACCTCTACACCCGCCGCGACCACTTTGAGCTGCTCTACTACCTGCTCGGCCGCCTTGTCCAGGAGCGCCTGACGTTCTACGCGGCCCGGTACGGCGGCAACCTGCCGGCGTCCGTCGAGGTCTCCAAGGCCGAGTTTGAGTCCCAGGCCGTGGCCCTCGGCGTGAGCGACTGCTCGGACTTTTACGCCTCGTCGCTCTTTGCCCAGCAGATGTTTGCCATTGACGCCGCCCGCGCCGTCATCGTCAAGACCCTGGGCTCGTCGTCCTAGGCAGGCGCCGCCTTGCCCACGCGTTGCGCGCCTTGCGCCGGCTCCGCCTTTTCCACATCCATCCTGATCTCCAATCGCGTGATCCACGCAATTTTTTCCACTAAAGTTGTGTCTGCTGCACCGGCGGGCCAGAAAAGGCCGTGTAGGCCGGTCAGCTCGCGGCGGCAGCAGGGCCGGCTCTCTTTGTTTCCTCTGCGCGCGGCTGTCTGCGTATACTCCTAGCACTCGAGCCAGCGACGCGCGTGCGCGGCGCCGTTGTTCCGTAAACAGCCTGCCTGGCGAGTGCAGCACACCGCAGAATGGGTCGCCGCTCAAAGAACAAGCAGGACGTGCCGCTCCCGCTGGAGCTGGACCAGAAGATCGACGGGAAAGTGACAAAGAGGCTGAACGATCGGCTCAAGTACGAGGCCATTCGCACGCGCAAGCAGCAGGAGTCGGCGCAGCGAGCGACCGCGCAGCGGGCGGGCGGCAACGCCAGGCAAAAGCCCGCTGCCAATGCAGCAGGCCCTGCGCCGTCGACTAACGGCAAGCGCAAGGCCCCTGCAGTGAGCAAACCGCAGAAGAAGGCCAAGGCGGCAGCCAAGCCAGCGGCCGAGAGCGAGAACGAGAGCGAGAGCGATGTGGAGATGGCTGCGCTCGATGCCCCGGATGACGGCTGGGACAAAGCAGTGCTGGAGTCGGACTCGGAGGGCGACGCAGATTCGTTTGATGGGCTTGACAGCGATGACGAAGAAGCGGCAGCGTCCAGCGAGGGCGCGGGCGACAGCGATGCGGAAGACGAGGAGGTCAAGCAGATGCCGCTCTCGCTGCTCGGCGACGACTCGGGCAGCGACGACTCGGACGCTGGCGGCGGCATGGAGTCCTACGACGAGCTGGACACGGACTCTGATGGCGACGAGGAGGACGGGGTGACGTTCCGGGACATGGAGAAGCGCTCGCGGCGGCTGGATGCGGCGCGCGAGGAGGACGAGGAGCTGGCGCGGATGGAGCTGGACGAGGCCGAGGAGGTGGTCGAGGGCGAGCGCGAGCTGTTTGAGCTGCCGTCTGCAGAGCAGGTGGAGGTCGAGAAGGATGCGCCGCTGGATCTGTCGCAGGTGCAGCTCCGGATCCAGGAGGTTATCCGCGTGCTCAACAACTTTGCCCAGCTGCGCGACGAGGACAAGTCGCGCAACGACTATATGGACCAGCTCAAGCGCGACATGTGCTTCTACTACGGATACAACGATTTCCTGATGGACAAGCTCCTGCAGCTGTTCACGGTCAGCGAGGCGGTCGAGTTCTTTGAGGCCAACGAGGTCGCGCGGCCGGTCACGGTGCGCACGAACACGCTAAAGGCGCGGCGGCGCGAGCTGGCGCAGGCGCTGATCAACCGCGGCGTGAACCTGGATCCGATCGGCAAGTGGACCAAGGTGGGGCTGACGGTGTTTGACTCGCCGGTGCCGATCGGCGCGACGCCCGAGTACATGGCGGGCCAATATATGATACAGGCAGCGGCGTCGTTCCTGCCCGTGGTCTCGCTGGCCCCGCAGGAAAACGAAAAGGTGCTGGACATGTCGGCGGCGCCCGGCGGAAAGACTACGTACTGCGCGGCGCTGATGAAGAACACGGGGCTGGTGGTGGCCAACGACGCGAGCCGGGAGCGCTCCCGGGCGCTGGTGGCCAACATCCACCGCCTGGGCGTGTCGAACGCGCTGGTGTGCAACTACGACGGGCGCGAGTTCCCCAAGGTGATGGGCGGGTTCGACCGCGTGCTGCTGGATGCCCCGTGCAGCGGCACGGGCGTCATCTCCAAGGACGCGTCGGTCAAGACCAACAAGGGCCCCGAGGACTTTGAGATGCTGACGCGCCTGCAAAAGGAGCTGATCCTGTCGGCGATCGACTCGGTCAACGCCGATTCGCCGACGGGTGGCTACATTGTCTACTCGACGTGCTCGGTGACGGTCGACGAGGACGAGGCGGTGGTCGACTACGCGCTGAGCAAGCGGCCCAACGTCAAGCTGGTCAACACGGAGCTGGAGTTTGGGCGTCCGGGCTTTACCAGCTTCCGCGGCAAGTCGTTCCACAACTCCCTGTCGCTCACCCGCCGCTTCTACCCGCACACGCACAACATGGACGGCTTCTTTGTGGCAAAGTTCAAGAAGCTGTCCAACAAGATCCAGGCCGCCGACAATACGTTTGTCGTCCCCACTGGCTGCGGCGTCAAGATCAAGCAGAAGAAGAAGCGGGCGCAATGAGCCGGCCTCGACTGCCGCTTGGACCGCCAGTGCCAGAGGCGCCCGTTTGCGCTAGATTCTGATCAGAACCATAAAACACCCTTCTGTTCCATGCCTGGCGATACTAGCTCTGCGGTCCGCGGGGCCCGCGGCGATGTTTCTGCGAGCACGATCTACTTTCACCGCCTGCCAGCATTGTGCCTCGTGTATTTGGGTGCAGCCGAGGATGAGCTTTGGGGGCCCACCAAAGATAACGATCAAGCCGCAGCCGCCACTCCGCGGCAGCTTTCTGCTGGACCACGGCGGCGAGTGCAAGAGTGCAATGACGCGGTATCTTGAGTGCCTCGAGTCGAGCCGCGGAAGCAACAAGAAGTGCCGGGCCCTGTCCAAGAGCTACCTCGAGTGTCGCATGCAGAGGTAGGCAGCAGCCCGCTCCCGGAAGAGGAGGGGTGTGCAACGCGCCGGCGCTCGGCCTTCAAAGTGCACCACTGACCCGTGCTACATCATCCGTGTGCTGCTCGTGCTGATATCCCCCTTTCTCGCTAGGAAGCTCATGGACCGCGACAGCTGGGAGAACCTGGGGTTCCACGAGGCCGGAGAGGACACCCGAGCGGCGGGGCAGCCAACATCAAAGTGTGCGTAGATGCCTCCGGGCCTGCGACAAGCGGGGTGGCCGCTGTAGCTTCTGTGAGAAAGATCCCGTTGTCCATTCGTACAAGTTGAGCATGTAGAGCCTGTGTATAAAAGCGAGAGAGCAAGAAGCCGCGGCAGACAGCATGTCTAGAAGCGGATGTCTGCCAGGATGTGGCCGAGCTGTCTTTGGTCCGAGTCCCGCCACGCGGTCGCATCGAGGTGGAACCATCCCTACAGCGAGCAAGCAGAGCTCAAACAGGCGGGCCTCGTCAATGAGCGCATACGTCGGACGATGCCGCTGCACCAGCAGAGGCAGCGACAGTGACAGCCGCAGTGGCAGCAGGTGGGAGCATAGGATGGAGCTTACCGGTGGGATGAAGCCTGGGATGTCGACGTCCACGTTAACCTCGATTGGGCCCGCGTCGACTGGGCACGTCCTGTTGAGGTTTGTCTTGAGCTCCTGGCACAGGTCGTAGTTGCGGTTGAGCAGCGTAATGAAGCCGTACTTGACCTTGATGTTTGCCGTGGCAGACTCGATGCGGTCCTTGACGTACGCCAGTGCATTGAGGTGCACCGCGGTGCCGCGCTTCGGGTGCTCGGGGTCGAGCTTCACATAGTCGATGTTGAGCAGGTCCTCCTCCTCGCTGACGTCGCGGATGATGTCGTTGAGCGTTCGGTTCTTGCCGCTTCCCTCGCGCGCAACGGCGGCGCCGCCGGAGAGGCTGCCGGGCAGGATCTCGATGCCGGCGAATATGCCGGTCGCCTCCTGCACCACTAGCCGCATGCGCTCGCCAAATGCAAATGCGGTGGAGGTCTGTGCGGCCCCGAGCGCCACAAGCACAAACGTGGAGAGCCTCATTGCTCCGCTCGGCCGCCTCGTCTTGGCCGCCTCGGCTGGGACGCGGTGCTGGGAGGGGGAATGGAGGCAGACGCAGCTGATGCGCGTCTGTTTACTACAGCGGGCGTCGGCTCCCTGAAATGGTGCAAAGATGGAGTCGGAGAGGGCGAGGGCGTGCGGGCAAGCTCGGGCAGGAGTGGAGGCGCCTTGATGGCGTGTGCGAGAAGGAGCGGCAGGGCACCGGCTGGCGGCTGGCGGCTACCGAGGCAGCCAGAAAGGCCCCCCGTTGCAGCCTTTGGGCCTGGGAGCGCTTTCTGGACAACAGTAGTGGCCGTCCCCGTGGGCCTCGTGGGTCCCGTGGGTCCCGTGGGCCGACGCTCGCCGGGTTGCTGCGCGGCATCGGAGGTCACCTGCTGGCGGCCCACGTCTGCTCTGCAGCCAGCGACTCTCGGACATCTGTACTCTTGCAGCACGACTACACACACACAAGCTTTGCCAGGCCCACCGTACCCAGCCGCCTCCACCACCGCCGCCGCCGCCGCCGACATGCCAGAGACCGGGTCCGTGCTGAGCGGGTTCGCACCCGCGCAGCAGCTCGCGGGAGCGGTCCCGTCGCTGATGCGCAAGCAGTGGGCGGGCAGCGGCGACGACGCTCTCCTGCCCATCGGCATCTTTGCCACGCTGCACGCCGTCCGTGTCGCGTACGAGGTGCGCAAGGGCGTGCAGCTCACGGGCCGGCAGCCGCTGCTCCAGGAGCTGTTTGCGATGCTGACGTTTTCGTTTGGCGGGGCCATCCTGACTGCGCTGCTGCTGGGCCGCGTGCAGCCGTGGCTCGAGAACAGCACCACCGTGCCCCTGTATGCCACGGCCTACCTGCTGATGGCGCGCGCGCCCGGCGACGTGCTGTACCAGGCCCTCCGCCGGCTGTCGCCGGTCAGCGACGTCTTCCTGGCCAGCGTCGACGGGCTGGTGCGGGGCTATGGCGTGACCTCTGCCGGCGTCGACCTCGTGCGCAAGACAATGAAGGGCCACCCGGTGGCAGACTCGCTTGTGGCCTGGATCGTCGTTGGCACCGTGCTGGGCAGCGGCGGCGGCATCATCGATGATGTGCTGCAGTTCTCGCGCCGGAGCTGGACTCTCCGCACCCCCTCCATGTTCAGGAGCGTCTCGCTGGACGTCAAGGTGTCCTTCTGCGCAACCGTCGGCTACATCCTGACCACCCACGCGTGGTCGTTCACGGAGCGCGCGCCTGGGTTCCCGCTCAGCGCGCTGCTCGACCGGGCCCTTGCGTTCGTGCCCCACCTCGAGGACCAGGAGGCCCACCTGATCTCGGGCCTGCTCTGCTCGGCAGTCCTGGGGACCGCCGCCCAGGTCAATGCCGTCAGATACGCCGCTGCCGAGCGGGCCGCTGCCGAGCTTGCCCGCAGCAAGAAGACCGACGAGGCGGCAGCCTCTGGCGACGATGATGAGAGCGGCAGCGAGGACGACATCTACTCGGACTAGACCCTCGCCTTTGGTGCATCTTTTCACGTTTGCTGTTTCTGTGGCCGTGCTTTGCCGCTTTCTCTTTGCTTTTGTTTTGTTTTGTTTAGCTTAGTTTAGTTTTCGCGGTGCTTTGCCGATGTCTAGTCGTTGTAATCGACAGTTGACGATCCACATGCCGCCGCCGCCACGCTGACAGCGACGCCAAAGAAATTCTAGTTGGCGGCCTTTCGCTTGGTCGTCCGCCGCTTTGGCGGGACGTCCTGGTCCAGCCTGCCCATGTCTTCCCAGATCTCCTCGGCCTCCTTCTGCTCGATTTCGTCCAGCCCCAGGTCCTTTTGCTCCCAGTCCCAGACCACATGCGACACGCGCTGCTTGATATACGCCTGGTGCAGTGGCCGCCGCATGCCACCAGCCTCAAAGACGCGTAGATACCTGTCCAGACCCGCCGCTGCAACCTTTGACCCGTCTTCGCTCAGCGCAATCGACTTTACCGCGCCGGCGATGCCCTTGTATCCGCCAATGACCTTGCCCGTGCGCAGGTCCAGCTGGCTCAGGCTGCCCGTGTTGTCGGCAAAGTACAACTCGGGCCGCGTGTGCGACACGATAATGTGGTATATGGGGTGCTTGCTGGGCGTCCAGTTATGCACCGGTCGCGGCTGCGCCTTGGCGTCGTATATGCGGATCTGCTTGTACCCGGTCGAGACCGCAATGGTCGGGTTGGCGGTGTCGTCGCTGGTGAATTGCATGTCCGTGATCCACACGGGCACGTGGAGGTCTAGGTTGTCGTTGGGCACGTTCTTGGACTTGAAGATCGGCGCGCTGCTGGGCTTCGCATACCCGCCCTCCGCCGCTCCAGCCTTTACAGTCTCGGCATCCCACACGGTCAGCTCCTGCTCACGCCCGCCAACAGCAAAAACGCTTGGCCGCTTGGGGTGTACACGCATGCGGAACGCGTCCATCGGGAGCTTCATCAGCGTCGCCGCCGCTGCCGCCGGCTCGCCGTCTGCGCTGGCAAACGGCTGGTACCGCACCTCGCCCATGTTGGTACACGCCACGAACCGCCCGTCGGCCGCGCCCACGCCCACATAGTGCCGCTCGGTGATGAGCCGTCCGTTGTTCTTGATGCTGAATGTGTCAGCAAACCCGGGTTCGGCAAACTTGACCAGCGACTGGCCCGAGTCTCTGGAAATGGCTTCGATCTCGCCGTTCTTGCGACCCACCACAAACACGCTCTCGCCCGTCGCCCATGTTGATGTGCACATGTGCTGGATGCCCTGACTACGGCTCACCGCCCCGCTCACCGTGCGCATGCCGACGCCGGCAAGCTCGGCCGGCCCCGCTGGCGTCGTGTCGCCCTTCTTCTCCAGGGTCTTGGCCTTGGCGGCGGCCTTGGCCTTCTTGGCCGCCTGCGACTGTGCCTCTAGCAGCGTCACATTGTGGTCAATGTCAATGGCCTTGATTAGGCCGGACTCGTCGCCGGTGTAGAAGCGCATTTTCCCTGCCGCAAGAACCGTCCACTCCGTTATCGCTCGGCACACAGCAGTGGAGCTGGTAGGCACGCCACGAACCAACCCGGAGGCAGAATCAATTGAGCACGCTGAGCAAACGAGCACCAGAAAGCCTGGCAGGGAGTGAGCCGGAACCAGCAACCGCTGTGGAAACATGCGCAGCTAGAACCGAAAAAAAGCTCGACTGCCTGATCGCTCAAGCCTGATCAGGGCTAACCGCAATGCAGGCGGACCTGGTTCAGTGGTTGGAAACCCCGACCACGCACTGTGCACCTTTGGCATTTGCCGTGCAAACAAACAAGGGGGCTGACTACCTATCCGTAATTAAGCGCAAAGCACCTTGCACTATGGGCAATACTGTCCAGCGCTGCAATGATGGCGGCTCGCCGAGTCATGCTCAAGCACCTGCGTAGCAGCAGCAGCCTAACTTTTGTGTAGGGCGTGAGTGGCTAGAATACGCTGGACATGTGCCAGGCTCAATCCGCATGCTGGTGTCTTCCTACCGGAACTCTGCCGTTGGCGGCGCCTCGGGGATGGCACCCATGGTGAAGTGGGGCGCCATGAAGCACTCGATATCCTGCGCCGACAGCTGCTCAAGTGGGTCAGTGGCACTTGCATCAACCACGGGGGCCTTGCCAAAGCCTGTCGACGTCTGCTGGCCACCTGTCATACTGCCAAAGGCCGAGCGGCCAGTGCTCTGGCCGAAAGCCGTAGCTGGCTGGGTCTGGCCGAAAGCCGTAGCTGGCTGGGACTGGCCGAATGCCGATTGTGCGCTGCTACCAAACGCCCCCTGTGACTGCCCAAAGGGCGAGCTCTCTGTCTTTTGTTGTCCGAAGGCACTGCCGCCGCTGCCGCCAAATCCGGATGATCCCGCCAGCGCCTGACCAAGTGCCGAT